>CAUYTI010144544.1:0-20079 GCA_963575145.1 Galago senegalensis
CGCCTGTGGTCCCAGCTACTTGGGAGGCGGAGGCAGGAGACTCGCTTGAGCCCAGGAGTTGGAGGTTGCTGTGAGCTGTAATGCCACGGCACTCTACCCAGGGGGACAGCTTGAGGCTCTGTCTCAAAGAAAAAAAAAAAAGAAAGAAAATAAGACCTACCCCCAAAATAAGCCCTATCAGGATTTCTATGCATTTGTTAAATATAAACCCTACCCTGATAATAAGACCTAGTGATGGGCATGGCTATGCAGCATATCTGCATAGCCACACCATGTGTTTCAGTGCGGAGAGGAAGACATCCCCTGAAAATAAGCCCTAATATATCTTCTTGAGAAAAAATAAGTATAAGACAGTATCTTATTTTCGGGTAAACACGGTAGCTTGGGGCTTGACCCATAGTAGAACTTAATCAATATGTGTTCCATGATTGAATGTTCATTCTTCCTCCCTAAGGTACAAGCACAAGAGGAACCCATTTGGAAAAATCCTACCCTCCTCTATTTACATGCTATGTGGTTGATCCTGAACAACTCAGTTAACCTCTTTGTATGTAAAATGGAGATGTTAATAGTAGCTACCTAAGATGGTTGTTTGGGGGATGAAACAAGAAATGCACAAGAAGCATTTAGTACAAGTGCCTGGGAGCTGAGGCTGGGCTGGTCCCCCTCCTGGCCTGATTCCAGTCTGCCAGTGTAGCAACGCAAGATTCCAGATATGGCCTGACCAAGCCAGCACAATAGACCTATTATTTCCCCCAGTCTGGACGCGACACATTGTTAATGCAGCCTAAGACTGCTAGGCTTCAGAGCCTTTCTCTCCCATGATTAGTTCCCATTAGGTTGTGGTCAAGTAAATCATTCAGATCCTTTTTATTGGAGTTGAGGTCAAGTTAGGCCTCTCCCCCGTCCTCTGCTTTGTGTAATGTCTTGAAGCTCACAATAGAACAATGTCATCTTGCTTATTCCAGCCTGTCGACATTGTTTTGGATGCTGGATCTATGGCCTACTGTTTTCTTTCACTCTCAATTTAGATCCAGCCTGTCCCTTACAACTTCAACCTTACCAGCCATATTGCCACGAAACACACAAAAGAAACACTCATTCATCATAAACTGAATCAGGGCACTGCCAATACGACAGACCCCAATTATCAAGCACCCATGGTCTAATGGGCAATCACTATGCTAAATGCTTTATATATAGCATTTAGCCACTGAGGTAGAGTGGGCTATAAACAATGGTAGAATTGGGCTATGAAGCCAGGTAAGTGAAAGTGTTATTTATATTAACCCCATTTTATAGATGATAAAACTGAGGTTAAGAGAAGGGAAGCAGGAATTCGATTTTATAAACTCAGAGTGAGGCCCCTTTTTTTGATGGGGAGCTTTGTCATTGATTTGTCATTTAGAGATTTTTGTCTTCCAGATGCCTACTGTCCTGACCAGGTGGCTCCATTGCCTACCCCACCACCAGCCCCTCACCCCGGACATTCTCCTTCCTACCTCCTTACTCTCATAACAGGTATGGAGCCCAAGGGGCTTTGCTGAGGTTCCAGTCCATGGTGGGCAGAAGGCAACCTTACCAGCACTATTAGCTTCAGGAGCATGGAGCAGAGACCTGGGCCCATTTTTTGTAGAAACATTCTTTCCATCTAGAATAGTGGTGAGAACAAAGACTTCTCCGTGAGGGGCAGACAGTTCCCTACTCTGAAGTGGGACCATCCTCCCTGCTGTCCTTGACCTTTTCTGAGTCTAGGCCAACTTTATAGCCTAGGACAAAGAAACTAAAGAGCTCCTCTTATTGCTCTCCACCTGTCTGTACCCTCATAGGATACCAAGCCTAGCACAGTGGCCTTCTTTTATATGCCCAAGTGTACTCACCTGAGGCCACTGAGGAGGCCATCACATGCCCTGGGCTTCTTGGGAGGCAGGGTAGCAAAGTTAAGTACAGAGATCCCAGTCAGGTTACCTGGCTTCCTAGCCCAACTCTACCATTACAGTTTACTCTTGGGCAAATTACAGACTCTCTTTGAGCCTCAGTTTCCTCATCTATCAAATGGGGTGATAACTGTAACTATCTCATAGGGTTAGCATGAGGATTAAGTGGAGTGCTTACAACAGAGCATAGCACATGGTAAGCATTTTAAAAGATTTATTATCATTATTATAATTTTCATTATTAGTACTCTAGGCAAAATCTCACCAAGTAAGGCCACTTATGTCAAATGCGAGAAGACTTTCATGTGAGTGGTTAGGGGCTAGATTTATGTCAGTGACGACTCAAAGTGGTATTTTTGGCACAGCAGAATACTGCCAGGGCATAATTAACAGATGCTGGTGTTGCGAGGTGGGGTGGCTTATAGTCTGTTATCCAGTGGTAAGATCTCCCCAGTCCTTGATTGGCAGCCCCACTCTCTGACTTCTGGGAAAAAAGGAGCCATGCCTATGGCTTGAAACAGACTTGGCTCAGCCAGTCACTTAGAAGATCCATCTCCTGGGTGGTAGTGCTCTGTGGGAGTGGCCAGGTTGAAGAGGTGAGGCCTGAGCAGGCCTGGAACAGGACCTTCCTGGAATAGCTGCTGTGCTGGGGATGCCTCAGCCTATTCCTCATCCTGCTCCTTTGTTTGCCATGTGGGGAGAGGCAGGGCAGAAAATAGGGATGAGGGACTCTCAAGGGTCCCAAGAGAGGCTCTTTGGGGAGGAAGTATCTGAGGGTCCTTGAAGTCACTTGACTTCAGTTCCTGCCTAGATGCTGGTTGGGCAATTGTGGAGCACAAGAAGCCTCCCAGCTGGTCCATCTGGTCTCATGAGGCTATGGACCACTCCACAGGGAAGCCCTCTGTGTAAGTGATGCCAAGCCTCAGTTCTCAGGGGGCTGAGTTGGGATAGCTTGTACCCTCTCTCCCCAACCAATGTTCCAGCATCTTCTCATCCTGGACTTCCCCCAAGGTGCTCCCAGAAGAGAGCCCCACTCTTTCAGGAAGACTCTGACTGCAGAGTAACGTCACCCTTGGCTCAGAGAGCCATGCCACCTGAGGACATAGTGTAACTCTAGGACGCCAGTGGTTGGACCAAGCTACCAGGTGGCCTCAGGTGAGGTGTTCCTTGGGCAATAGCCCTAGCCTCAGAGAATAGGGTGAGGACTGAGGCCAGCACAATATCTCTCCCTTCCTGGCTGGCCAGAACTCTGCCCTCCTCATGCTCACACCATATTCCTACAAGGAACCTTTGCCTTAGGCCACTGGCCTGAAGCCTCTCAAAGTTGGAAGAATCTTTCAGAGTAAGTGATTTGTTAGACTCAGCCAGCGTGGCAGAAGTACTGGACACACTAACACTGTGAGCTCATGCTAATTAACAGCAAGTGATAAAGGCATAGCAGGTACTGTATATACCTGAAGTCAGGCTCATCAGGGTCTGAATCTAGTTCTCTCTCTAGCTGTGTGAACTTGAGCTAGTCATTTAACTTCTCTGAGCCAATATTCATAATGTTATCCTAAGGATCCATTGAGAAAATGTGTATGTACAAAACAAATCTTACAGTTGGCACTCAACAAGTGTTAATTTCTCTCTTTTATCCTTTCCTTCTGATTGGCAGGATGTGTATATCTTTGATTAATAGATAATGGGAGAACAAGTTCCTTACTGGGATTAAAAGTTTAAAACATGGGGCCTTAAGGGGGAAAAAAAGCACACAAAAGGATACTAGGTGATGTAAGGTGGCCTTGGCAGTGCATTCACAGAGCCTATTCAGGAACACGGAGATGAATAAGGCGAGGATGATCTTGTCATTCAAGTGGGTCATATCTAGTTATAGAGACAAACTCAAGAAGAATGTTATAAAAGAATTTAGCAAAGGTGTAGTGAAGGCACAGCGGTCTGGGAAGGCTTCATAGAGGAGGTGATGATGGAGTCAAGCCTTGAAAGCTGAATAGGAGTTCCTGAGACAGAGAAGGACATGACAGGCAAAGGGAATACCACAGACATGGAGGTGTGATGGAAGACGGTGGGTGCAGAACCGGTGAGCAGCTTTGACTGGCTAGAAACTTGCTGGCTGGGATATTGGTAGACCCCAGGGCTGAGAAGAAGAAGGAGGCCTTGTATTCTCATCCCGAAGACTGTGGGGAGCCACTGAAAGGACTCTGAGCAGAGAAATAAAATGACCACATGTGTACTTTATAAAGATAACACCTCCATTTGGCCATTCTTGGACCCTCGTCCCATCTCTCCTGGAGTGTTGCATTAAGCCCATTTCTCTCTGATCCAGTCATCAACAATAATCAAACAAAAAAAAATTTTTTTTTTTCAGTTTTTGGCTGGGGCTGGGTATGAACCTGCCAACTCCAGTATATGAGGCCAGTGCCCTACTCCTTTGAGCCACAGGCACCGACTCAGACAAATTTTTTAAAAAGTAAATCTGACCAGCTCAGTGCCTATAGCTCAGAGGCTAGGCCATTAGCCCAGGGCCTGGCGAAACAATGACAACTGCAACCAAAAAATAGCCAGGCGTTGTGGCAGGTGCCTGTAGTCTCAGTTACTTGAGAGACTGAGGCAGGAAAATCACTTAAGCCCAAGAGTTTGAGGTTGCTGTGAGCTGTGATGCCATGGCACTCTACTAAGAGTTACGTAGTGAGACTCTGTCTCAAAATAATAAATAAATAAATCTGACCATTTTATCTCCCTATTAAAAATCTACTTATTGGCTTGGTGCCTGTGGCTCAAGTGGCAAAGGTGCCAGTCACATACACCTAAGGTGGCGGGTTCGAATCCAGCCTGGGCCCACCAAACAACAATGATGGCTACAACCAGAAAAAAAAATAGCCAGGCATTGTGGCGGGCACCTGTGGTCCCAGCTACTTGGGAGGTGGAGGCAGGAGACTCGCTTGAGCCCAGGAGTTGGAGGTTGCTGTGAGCTGTGATGCCACAGCACTCTACCCAGAGGGACAGCTTGAGGCTCTGTCTCCAAAAAAAAGTCTACTTATCATATGTGTTCATACTTATTAACAGTGTTCAATAACTGCTTAATGAATAAATGAATGACAGGACTATCTGTAATAGTCCCTTCCTTTAATTTCTGAGTCTATGAATCTAAATAAAGTACCTCCTGAATTCCTTTCTGGGAGAAGAAAGACCAGAGAAGGAAAGGGACTTGCCCAAGGTTACGCAGCAAGTCAGCTGCAACAGGACTCTGCTTCCTATCCCATTGGGGTTCGGGGGGCAGTTCTTGCAGAGAAAGCCCAGGCCATGTTTTGCCTGGTCTCTGAATCCCCTGTATTAGACCCTCTAGACCAGGGCTAGGAGAACCACAGAACACCTTCTCCCCACCCTACTCTTCAGGAGGAGACAAGGAACACAAACACTGGTTCCTTGTCTCCTGCCAGGAGTAGGGTTGGGATCTGAAATCCTCTACTCTCAACTTACAGCCTTGGCCTCTTTGGAGTTGCTCCTAGGAGGAATATCCAAGAACTGCCAGGCTCTGGGCTGGGAAGAGAGTTCTAGGCTACTTTGACTATTAGGCTGGACTCAATTCTAGAGCTGAGATGGGTCTGTGCTGTACCCTGGCCTGCTTGGGACTCTAACTTACGCTTAGCTTTGGTCTGAATTCTGGACTCTGACTGTGTGCTGTGTGCTGGGTTATAGGTTCTTGGTTTTGCTCTAAGTTCTGAGCTCTGGTCTTTGGTCCGGATGAACTTTGGGCCTGGACTGAGTTGTCCTCTGAGTTCTAAGGTCTGGGTTCTGGGCTCTGGGCTTTAGTTCTGAATTCCAAGCTGGACTTTAAACTCAGGCTGGGCTGGCTTGGGCTCTTAGTTCTAGGCTTTAGGCTGTAGTATGGGCACTGGTTAGAGGTGGGTAGAATTTGAGCTCTGGACTCTGGGTCTAGACTCTGGGCTGAACTTAGGAGCTATGCTGGTTTCTAGACCTTATGCAGTAAGCTGTGGTCTCTGTCCTCTGAACCCTAGGCTCTGAGCTTACGTGGGGTGGGAGTGGTGGTGATGGAGGATGGAGGGTCATACATGGGGGAATAGCAACTTCTTGAGCCTCTCCCTTCGCCCCCCTCTTCTTCCTGCAGACTTTTAGCCTTACCCCACCCGCCTGGAAGAGAGAATCAAAATGAAGGTGGTAGTAGGCTTCCTTGAGATACTCAAGAATTTCCCGCCAAGGAGAAGTAACTGGGGTAAAGGGCAGGGCAATGGGACATGGAGATATCTTGGTGGCCAGAATCCATTCTGTTGTTGTCAAGGAACCTTCTGCAGAGCAGAGAACAGTAAGGAAGCCCAGGCCCAGCCCACGGCCTGGCTTCCCATGGGAAGGCAGTGAGAGAGGCAGCAACCAGGGCCCAGGACTGGGCTTAAGGTTCTCAGTGCCCAGAAGAGGGAATCCCAGGGCTCACCCAAGCCTTTGCCAGAGGCCTGATGCTTGCCCTGGATCATCTGTCCATCTATTCACTACCATCCCTCATAGTGGGCCACACCACTTTTTTTTTTTTTAATTGAGACAGTCTCACTTTGTCATTCTTGGTAAAGTGCCATGGTGTCATAGCTCACAGCAACCTCCAACTCTTTGGCTCAAGCTGCTCTCTTGCCTCTCGCCTCCTGAGTAGCTGAGACTATTGGTGCCTACCACAATCCTCTTGACTGTTTGTTTGTTTGTTTGTTTGTTTTGTTTAGCAGGCCCAGGCCAGGTTTAAACCCACCAGCCCTAAAACATGTGGCCGGCGCCCTAACTGCTGAGCTATGGTGCTACCCACACTATTTTTGTTCTCTTTCAGGGTCTGCATCTCTGCCTGAAGCCTCCCACCCAACAGACTCCCCCCACAGCTGCACTGCTGGCCACATGCACCCCAGAATGCCTCCTCACACAGATCCCCAGAGAGGACGGCCTGGCAGACTATATCTCCTTTACTTGCTCATGCCCTAACTTGCCCCCAGTAGCCCCACAAACTCAAAGCCTACATGTATGCAACAGACTTTACTGAAGGAGCAGGAATTCCTGTAAGAAACCAGAAGAAATAATTTAAAATCGTACATGTCACATAACTGCCTGAGGGAAAAACACCCAAAACCTATGAAACACTTTCACAGGACATCCCCTCATGGGTATGAAACACTTTCACAGGACATCCCCTCATGGGTATACTTAGTTCCTAAGTTTATTCTCTTGTCTCAGATCCTTCTCCACTGGGCAAAATCTTCATCAGGGTCTATGTAGGAAACCTCACCCCAAAGACTTATGGGATAGGATCAACAGAAACTACAGTAAAACCTCCATAGTTGACCACCTACCTACACTGACCACCTCCTTTTTTGGAGGGGGAGTCTTACTCTGTTACCCTGGGTAGAGTACTGTGCCATCATCATAGCTCATAGCAACCTCAAACTTTTGGGCTCAAGCGATCCTTCTTCCTCATCCCCCCAAGTAGCTGGGACTAGAGGTGCCCTCCATGATACTTGCTAGCTTTTCTATTTTTAGTAGAGATGAGGGTCTCGCTCTTGCTCAGGCTGGTTCCAAACTCCTGAGCTCAAGCAACCCACCTGCCTGGGCCTCTCAGAGTGCTAGGATTACAGGTGTGAGTCACCAGGCCCAGCTAAGTTGACCTAATTTTCATCGACTAGACACACACTAAATGTATTCGATGGAAGTTCCTTATTTGACCAGTTATAGTCCCTTGGGTGGTCAACTTATGGAGATTTACTATACTAAGTTTCTACTAAGAAACACTTAGTAGAGTACTTCCCAATCCGGGTGGCGCCTATAGCTCAGTGGGTAGGGCACTGGCCACATACACCAAGACTGGTGGATTCAAACCTGGCCCAGATCAGCTAAAACAATGACAACTGCAACAACAACAAAATAGCCGAGCATTGTGGCAGGCGCCTAGAGTTCAAGCTACTTGGGAGGCTGAGGCAAGAGAATTGCTTAAGCCTAAGAGTTTGAGGTTGCTGTCAGCTGCAATGCTACATACTCTACCCAGGCCAATAGCTTGAAACTCTGTCTCAAAAACAAAAAACAAAAACCTTCCTAACCGTTTAGAATAGTATCATAGCAGGGGGATGGAGCAGTGCAGGAAACAGCTTTAGTCAAGCAATCTAGGTGAGGCTTGGCAAGTTTGATCCTCAAGGTCCTGTTCCTTTCCACGCTTCTTTTTTTTCCTTGTTTTCTTTTTTTTTTTTTTTTTTTGAGACAGAGCCTCAAGCTGTCCCCCTGGGTAGAGTACTGTGGCATCACAGCTCACAGCAACCTCCAATTCCTGGGCTCAAGCGAGTCTCCTGCCTCCGCCTCCCAAGTAGCTGGGACTACAGGGGCCCGCCACAATGCCCGGCTATTTTTTGGTTGCAGCCGTCATTGTTGTTTGGCGGGTCTGGGCTGGGGATTCGAACCCGCCACCTTAGGTGTACGTGGCTGGCACCTTAGCCGGTTGAGCTATAGGCGCCGAGCCTAAATCCCTTTTGAGGAAGAAAAACACTTTCCTACATGTCGTATACTCTCCCTGCCTATGATGAAGCTAACCCTGAAATTATACCTGCTTTCAGGCTGTGCTCCCTCCCCACCATCCCCACTGTGCATAATAAATGGGCCTGGTGAGGAGCATCCATCCATGGTTCTCTTCAGATACCTAATATCCATGCAATACCTTTTTTTTTTCTTTGAGACAGTTCACTATGTCGCCCTTGGTAGAGTGCCTTGGCGTCACAGCTCACAGCAACCTCCAGTTCTTGGGCTTAGGCGATTCTCCTGCCTCAGCCTCCCAAGTAGCTGGAACTACAGGTGCCCGCCACAATGCCCAGCTATTTTTTTGTTGTAGTTGTCATTGTTGTTTAGTAGGCCTGAGCTGGGTTGGAACCCACCAGCCCCAGTGTATGTGGCCAGTGCCCTAACCACTGAGCATAGGTGCTAAGCCCCTGCAAGAGCTTTGAAACAATTATTTCTTGACTTTAGGACAGATGAAAATTATGGGCTAGGGGCTATAATTTTTCCCAGTCCTAAGCAACGCTATCCAGAACTGTGAGGCCTTTGAGGGTTCTTTCTTTCTTTCTTTCTTTCTTTTTTTTTTTTGTCGAGACAGAGTCCCACCCTGTGCCCCTGAGCAGAGTGCAGCGGCTTGGTAGTTCACTGCAACCTCCGACTCCAGGCTTGTGGGCGTCCTGCTGCCTCAGCCTCCGGAAGCCGCTGGGATTACAGGCGCTCGCCGAGGCGCTCGGCTGGGTTTTTCCATTTTTTTCATGAGTCGGGGTCTCACTTTCGCTCAGGCGAGTCCCAAACTCCTGAGCTCCAGCGATTCTCCCTCCTCAGCCTCCCACAGTGCTGGGATTACAGGCGTGAGCCACCGCGCCCGGCTCTTTCTTTCTTTCTTGAGACAAAGTCTCACTTTGTCACCCTCAGTAGAGTGCTGTGGTGTCACATCTCACAGCAACCTCAAACTCTTGGGCTGAAGTGATCCTCTTGTCTCAGCCTTCTGAGTAGCTGGGACTACAGGCACCTGCCATAATGCCTGGCTATTTTTAGAGGCGGGGTCTCACTTTTGCTCAGGCTCATTTGGAACCCCTGAGCTCAGGCAATCCACACACCTCAGACTCCCAGAGTGCTGGACTAACAGGCATGAGCCACCACACCCACCTGGGTTTTCTTTTCTTGAGACACAGTCTCACTTGGACACTCTTGGTAGAGTGCTATGGCGTCTTAGCTCTCTGTAACCTCAATCTCTTGAGTTCAAGTGATTCTCTTGCCTCAGCCTCCCAAGAAGCTAGGACTAACAGGCACCCACCACAATGCTCAGCTATTTTTTTTGAAGTTGGGGTCTTACTCTGGCTTGGGCTAGTCTCAAACCTGTGAGCTCAGGCAATCTGCCTTGGCTTCCCAAGTGTTGGGATTACAGGCATGAGCCACCATGCCCAGCCACTGGCCTGAGTTTTCTAAATATACACTCTCATTCTTCTCATGTCCAACTGTAATCTCCCACTCTGATCCCTGTATCTATCCTTCACAGCTCTGCTTGTCCTAGGAAATGTCAGGGATGCCAACTTCTTTTCATACTTAGTGTTTGACATGTTTCATCTTGGTTCATTCTGTCTCCCCAGCTGAGTTGGGAACCTCAGGATACAGGAAGTAGGCCAGGATGCCTTCGTTCAGGTGAGCATTTATCGAGCCCTGACTCTGTGTGAAGTGGAGTCCTTGAGTTCAGAGTCTGAGGGAGAGACCAACACGTAAATAAATCATTACAGTGAGAGTGTGATAAAAAGTATGATAGAGGGAAATAGAGAAGAGATATGGGCAAAGTTGCCACATTGCACAACTCTCAGGGTCCATGTGTCTGGTCCCCCCTGGAGTTGTGCAATAAGATAGGCATGGTCATGTGCAAGCCCAGAGTGGGCATCTGACCCAGCCGGGGAAGTCCAGGCAAGTGTCTCAAGAAGAACAGGTCTTAGCTGAGGCTCAAAGGGCAAGTTTGCCAGGCAGATGAAGAAGAGCAAACGGCATGTGAAAAGCTGCAGAGGCGCAGGGAACGTGTTACAGTGTTGGGAAAGATCAGGAAATACATTTTGGCTGACGCACTGGGAACATGTGGAGGAATGCCTAGAACTTGTTTGTTAACTGAGTTAATGAATGCAAGAACTATAACAACAAAAGTCATAATTACCAACATTTGTTAACCACTCTCTCCAGGCCAGGCACCGGGCTAAGTGGTTTACATGCGTTTTCTCAATTTAACTTCACAACAACCCCCATGAAACTACCTGTGAGGTAGGTTCTTTATTATCCTCCCCTTGGCAGATAAAGAAACTAAGGTTCAGGGAAGTTAATGAACTCACTCAAGGTCACAGAGCTAGTGAAGGGCAGAGTGAGGATGAAAACCCAGATCTCCTGGCTCCAGAACCCTGAACCATTGACCACTGCCTTCCTTCAACATCAGTGCCTTTGACTTTAGGTAGTGGTGGCCTGGGCGTAGATGCAGAGGGCACCAGAAGTCATGTCAGGCCCCCTTTGGGCTTTGCCAGCAGCAGTGCCCTTGGTAGACATGGGCATTCATTCACAGGGGTCAGCCCCATTGAGCCTCTGAGCAGGAAAAGGGGAAACGGGCAGGGCCTCTCCTTCTCTCAGCATATATGAGAAACCCCTGGGATTCCAAGAGCTCTCCAGGGAGAATTTGAGGGAGGCTGGTGTGCTGTAGAGCCAGAAAAACACTATTTGTGTGAAGTTGTTTTTATTATAGGCATGGTGTGGCCTGCTTACACCTCAAAAATGCCAAATTACCTTTCATTCACTCATGTCTGCATTCCCTCCCAGGTCACCTGTCTTTTAACCTCCTCAGGACCACCCACACTGCTTCCCCACCGTCTTCTCCCAGACTATCAGCCAGGGCTAGTTTTCCTCTGCCTGTCCTCCCCCCAGGGCTGGCATGATTCTCTCTGTACCTTCCCCTGCCCATTTCCTGGGTCAGACCCAAATGATTCCTTTCTCTGCTCCTGTCTCAGGCTACTGTGAGCTGCTGGGGGAAGCCATGCAGTCTCTGAGTTCACTTGCTCTGCGGCCCTTTGCCTGGTCCTTACCACACCTCTGGCTCTTCCTAGCCTTACCCTAGGGCAGCGGTTTTCAACCTGTGGGTCGTGACTCACAGGAACTGTATTTAAGGCTCACAGCATTAGGAAGGTTGAGAACCACTGCCCTAGGGCTTTCTCTCCTCAACAGGACCTTCAAGGATAGAGCTCTAGGACTTCTTCCTTTCATTCTCTTTTCTTCTCACCCTATCCTCTCCCATCACTTCAGTGACCATGTTATGCTAGTTAACTCTAATTGTATTTTATATGGAGTTTTTTTTTTTTGAGACAGATTCTCATTATGTTGCCCTTAGTAGAGTGCTATGGCGTCACAGCTCACAGCAACTTCAAACTCTTGGGCTTAAGCGATTGTTTTGCCTCATCCTTCCAAGTAGCTGGGACTACAGGCACCTGCCACAACACCCGGCTATTTTTTAGAGATGTGGGTGTGTGTGTCTTGCTCTAGTTCAGGCTGGTCTTGAACCTGTGAGCTTAGGCAATCCACTCACCTCTACCTCTTGGAGTTCTGGGATTACAGGCATGAGCCACCATGCCCAGCCTAGTTAGCTCTTAAATCTATAGCTCCACCCAAATATTCATGCCCAAATATATATTTCATACATTTGTTCATACAACTGACATTTCTTGGTTTGTTAGACACTGTGCTTGGAAACCGACATGGACCCAGCACTGATGAAATCACAGTCCAGGGAGCAGATAGAATCAAGCAATCAGAACAGAGTGTGTCCGCAGAAAGAACCGATAGGACAAGGAAAGAGCTTGTCCAAGGAAAGTGTGTTAGTTAGGCTTGGGCTTGGCTGGGGGTGACAAAAAATCCCAAATCACAGACATTACAACCAATTGGAAGTCTGGAAATAACTAGCACAGAGCTAGTATGGTGGATCCATGATCATCAGAACCCTGGCGTTCTCTGTTTTATTTCTCTGTAGTTCTCTGCCATCCTTAACACAATGCTTCTACCTCCTTGTCCAATGTAGTTGCTCAAGCTCTAGACATCATATCCAGACAGTCCCAAGGAGGAAGGGGTGAAACATGGCACATTCCCTTTTAAAACAATTCATGGAATAGACAACCTACACAATGGGAAAGGATATTTGCATATTTTGAATCAGACAAAAGCTTGGTAACTAGATCTATAGAGAACTCAAATTAATCTACATGAAAAAAGCCAACAATCCCAAATATCAATGGGCAAGAACATGAATAGAACCTTCTCTAAAGAAGACAGATGAATGGCTAGCAAACATATGAAAAAATGGCTCATCATCCCTAATTATTAGAGAAATGCAAATAAAAGTCACCCTGAGATACCATCTAACCTCAGCAAGAATGGCCCACATCACAAAATCTCAAAACTGCAGATGCTGGTATGGATGTGGAGAGAAAGGAACACTTTTACACTGCTAGTGGGCCTGCAAACTAATACAACCTTTTTGGAAGGAAGTATGGAGAACCCTCAATTCAAGCTAGACCTCCCATTTGATCCTGCAATCCCATTACTGGGCACCTACCCAGAAGGAAAAAAATTGTTTTATCATAAGGACACTTGCACTAGACAGTTTATTGTAGCTCAATTTACAATTGCCAAAATGTAGAAACAGCCTAAATGCCCACCAACCTAAGAATGGATTAACAAGCTGTGGTATATGTATACCATGGAATACCATTCACCCATTAAAAAAGATGGAGAGGCTCAGTGCCTGTGGCTCAAGCTGCTAGGGCACCAGCCACATACACCTGAGCTGGCGGGTTGGAATTCAGCCTGGCCTGCCAAACAACAATGATGGCTGCAACCAAAAAATTGGCCGGGCATTGTGGCAGGTGACTGTAGTCCCAGCTACTTGGGAGGTGGAGGCAGGAGAATTGCTTGAGCCCAGGAGTTGGAGGTTGCTGTGAGCTGTGATGCCACAGCACTCTATCCAGAGTGACAGCTTGAGGCTCTGTCTCAAAAAAATAAAATAAAAAAGATGGAGACTTTACATCCTTTATATTAACCTGGTTGGAAGTGGAACACATTATTCTTAATAAAGCATCACAAGAATAGAGAAGCATGAATCCTATGTATTCAATTTTGATATGAGGACAATTAATGACCTAGTGCATGGTGGGGGTGGAGGAAGGGGAAAGCAAAGAGAGGGAAGGAGGGAGGGTAGTGGGCTCTTGGTGTGTGACATACCTTTTGGGGGAAAGACACAATTGTAAGAGGGACTTTACCTAATAAATGTAATCAATGTAACCTGGTTTCTTGTACCCTCAATGAATCCCCAACAATAAAAAATAAATAAATAAAAGTAAAATAGTTCATGGAAGTTGCATAAAACAATGCCTACCAGCTGTTGACCAGCTCTTAGTCACATGGCCTGCAAGGAATTCTGGAAAGCATGGTTTTTACTCCAGGCCAAACATGTACACACTTAAAATCAGGCTTCTATGACTAAGGACATGCAAGATAACAGATACTAGGGAACAACTAGTAGTTTTAGCCTCTGCCTGATGAACTGACACTTTACCTTAATTTTAAGAGAAGAATCAGAATTAGGCAGAGTGGGATATATTTGTCAGTGAGCTGAAGACCGCATTTTTGGAAATGCAAGTGGTTTGGAGTGTCTCCAGCATGGAGTATATATTGGTGTGTGACAGGAGACAGAAGTGGATCACTTCATTTAAGGAGTCATTTGCAGGGGGAGACCTGGCCCATTCTGAGGAAAGAGGCACACCTAGAGGTAGTGAGTGCAGGGAGGGGCTGGCCTGGGTTAAAATTAGGTTCCTCCAGAGATAGGCAGGCTAGTACAGTGGCCTTGGAAGTTCCTATCCTGTCTTCCTCACAGACCTGGAACTCCAAGAGACACTGATTTGCAGTTGGGCCAGGTTTTCTTGGCAAAGAGGTTCTGGAAGCTCTAAAGCTGGCTAAAGTGCTGAGGTAAGAATGTAGGACTGGTCAGTGGCAGCAAGGCCATTGGCCTACCAGCTTCAACCATGGTCAATGTCAGGGCAGTGGGATGGGAGCACAGCCCACATGAATTGCCAGCTTTGTCTCCTCCCTAGACACATCACCAGGACTTCCAAAGGTTGTATTTATTTCCCTGGTGTGTTTGCAGACACCAGGGCAGGGCAGCCAGCTGGGCATGGGGCGTCTGCCTCTCAGAGGAGTGGACTCAATCCCCTTGGCTCTGCCCCTACTGTCCTTCTTTGCTCCTGCAACAAATGCACAATGACCTTGGTTCAGGTCACCTCAGAGAGTTCAACAGGGAATCCCAAATGTTCTAGCATCTCTTTACTGCCCAACACAGCTCACAGTGGCCCCAATCCCCTCTCTACAAACACACCAACACACATTGCTTACGCCCCACACCCACGTCCTCATCCATCTCTGGATATACGGTATTCACACATGAAAGTCACATACACCACACACATGCTACATATAGAGAGCCCTCCCACTACCTACATTACATATAGACCCACACACCCTCATGTACACAGGCATATAGACATACACATTACACATGGTATTCCAACACACCTACATTTACTACATACCATGCCATGTGTATACATACCATACATAACCCATACCCACACACGCGCTCACCTACACTTCACCCCTAGACATCCATCAATGTTGGTTCTTATGTTTGGGGAATAGGATCCTCTAGTTCTCTTATCTATAGGAACCCTTGCCTTCTGAGCTTTGATAGGACAGAGACCCAGCAAGGCAGTTAGAGAAGGAAAGGAGTGTCACCACCCCTCAGACCCAGATACATATGTGTATACTCAACCCACAGCAAAGAAAGGAGGCTGGCCTTTCCCCTACTACCCTACGGACCCATGTTTGCCCCTGACATCAGGGACATGGAGTTCTGGGCAGAGGATCCAGTATGCCTCAGCCCTGCCACCACTGCCCAAGATTCCGCAGGGACAGGAGTCCCAGCCAACACCCCAGCAGCAAGGCTGTGCCAGGCCCACCAATGTCATGGTGGTGGAAAAAGCCCTTATGCAATAGGCACTGTGAAATGTGCAGGGCACCTGCAGGAGCTGACCCAACAGACCTGGGAAAAGGGCAAAAAGAAAGGCCCTCTTGGTTGTTGACATCTACTCTGTGCCAGGCACTGTACCCAGAGCACCACAGTATCGTCTCCTCTTGTTCTCACACCAAATGTTAACCTCGCTTTATAAATAAGAGAACTGGAGCTCAAATCCTCAGCACCAGTAAATGGTAGGGGCTTGCTTTGAACCTGGGGCTATGTTTTCCCACAGCACTGGCCAGCACCTTCTGGTTGGGCTGCAATGCTACAAGAGCAAGATGGCTCTGTGGCAGTGGTACTGATCCCTGATCAGAACTGTGTGGGGCTCTGTCCCAGGCTTCTTCCTCCCTCCATCTAAGTGGGGAGGCAGGACACAAGACACCAGGAAAGTGGAGCTGGGGATCAGGAGAGAGAGAAACAGTTGGATGGGTTGTGAGTTTGGGTCCAATGCCATAGGCTAAGCCCATGTGAGTCCTGGATATTGAGCCAAAGCTGGCACCATGCTAAAGGCTGGGGCTAAATCTTGGGGCAGGTCAGAGTTAGAATCAGAGCTGTAGCTGAGTCAAGAGCCAAAGCTAGAACTGCTAATGCTGCTGGGCAGATTCAGGCCAGGGCAAGGAGCCGAACCTGGAGCTGGAGCCAGGATGGTGAGGATGGGCGATGGAGGTTAAGGCACTCCCACCACACACTTACAGAACCTCCTCAGCATGTCCAGCATGATGTAGGCACAGAAGGAGCAACACGCAAGAGTTCACATTGCTCAGTAGGAGAGAGGAACATGAAAAACTTTGATCTAAGATACACTGGGCACTGGCAAAAGGGCCCTCCATGAATCTGGGCTTTGAAAGGTGGTCAGAACATTTAGTCTGCAGAGATGGCTGAGAGAGATTGTGGTTGGCTGATAGTGGTGAGAACAAAGGCCCAGAAGCAAGAAAGCCCAGCCCAGGGCCTGTTATAGGAGGACGTGAGCATTCTGTGTGGCTGGAGTGCAAGGAAGGCCAGAAGAGCAGAGAGCATGGGGCTGCTGAAGTTGGTGACAAGAGCCCACAGTATTGGGTGATCTGCCCAGGAATTTGAACTTTATCCAGAGGGCAATAGGATATCATTGGCAGGAAGGACTGTGATGTGGTCAGACTTGTGTTTCAGAAGAGCCCTCTGGCTGCTGATATGGAGGAAAGACTAGGGGTGGGGGTGGGAGAACTGGAGGACAGGGAGACAGAGGGGGAAGTGGATGTAGTACCCAAGGCAGGACATCATGAATCCCAAGCTGGGAGAGTGACCCAGGAGAGGAAGGAACAGGAGAGACCCAAGATCTGCAGAGGCACAGGATTGACAGGATTGGCTGAGCATTTGGAGGCTGGGTGTAAGAGACGGTAAAGGCTAGGAAGACACCCAGGGCATGGCCCAAGTGTCAGGGAGGCTGAGAGGCCATTGTAGACTTAGGACCACCCCAGGAGAAACCAGAGGGACAAAGCCTAACCTCTAGGCTTGTCCTCCCAACTTTGCCTGTCACTAGCCAGCTGAGAATCCTTGGCATGTGACTTATACTTTCTGAGCCTCAGTTTCTTCTTCTGTAGATGGGGAAAATTTTATTTCCTCCATAGGGTTTTCATGAAGATTAGACAAAACACCAGGGTGTCTGTTGCATAATAAGAGTCAGTGTATGTTTTAAAGCTCAGCCCTGCCCTAGCTCCCAAGCAAAATGCTGGCTCCTGTCAATGCTGATCTCAATACCTTCTGGCTGCAAGGAGTGGTCTCCCTAGCCTGGCCTTCAGCTAGCCTGGTATCCTGCCAGGAATGGTCTGAAGAGCAATATGGGAGCCCTGGGTACCTCTGCCCCCCCAACTTCCCCACATCTGAGAAGATATCCTCAGTGTCCTATATGCTCACTTTTCAACTGGTGGGGCCCAACAGGGTTCTTCCTCTGAGCTCCCCTTCCCAGCAGGGTCTAACAGGCCCACCAAGTGGCCTTAAAGGAGCTGGTGAAGGGCACTGAGGCATCCTGAAATTTCCTGGGATTTTGTCTTACCTCACCCTTTACTTGGCTAGAGCAGGCTCCTGTCAGAATCCCCCTCTTCCAACCTGCTCCTCAGTCTGCCCCTGCAGTGAGGTACTGGGAAGAGGTCCAGCCCTGCAGGATGGAAGCTAAGACCACCTGGGAAGGCAGGTGGACCCTGCACAGTCTTTCAGGCTCCTCTCTTCCTCCTCTAACATCCTTCCAACTCCTGTATACGTCTATCTTTCTTTTTCTTTCTCTCTCTCTCTCTTTCTTTCGTCTCACTTTATCTCGCTCAGTAGAGTGCTTTGGCATTGCAGCTCACAGCAACTTCCAACCTGGGCTTAGGCAATTCTCTTGCCTCAGCCTCCCAAGTAGATGGGACTACAGACGCCCACCACAACACCCGGCTATTTTTGGTTGCAGTTTGGCTGGGGCGGAGTTTGAACCCACCAACCTCAGCATATGGGACTGGTGCCCTACCCACTGAGCCACAGGCACCACCCTCCATAAACATCTTTAATCCCTTAAATATAAAAAGATCCTCATAGTCTGTCCTAGGTCTCCGGCTCTTTGAACACAGCACTGGGGGTGATTTTACCACACCCCAGACACCTTGTCTTACCAGTGGTGTATCTAAAGCCCTCCTGGGGACCAGAACCCCAATATTCCACTGATCTCATGACTGACCCAGACTCTCAAGACTCCACATGGCTTAAAGAGAACTCTTTCTCCTCCACGACTCTCAGGTGAGCGAATGTTTCCAGCGTCCACCCATTCTCTGAGGCCGGAAACCCAATAGCCAACCTTGTCCTCTCTCTTTTCTCCGCACCCCACAGCCTATCAATTCTACTTTTTTTTTTTTTTTTTTTTTTTTTTTGAGACAGAGTCTCAAGCTGTCACCCTGGGTAGAGTACCATGGCAGCATAGCTCATACCAACCTCCAACTCTTTTTTTTTTTTTGAGACAGAGCCTCAAGCTGTCCGCCCTGGGTAGAGTGCTGTGGCATCACAGCTCATAGTGACCTCCAACTCCTGGGCTCAAGCGAGTCTCCTGCCTCCACCTCCCAAGTAGTTGGGACTACAGGCGCCCGCCACAATGCCCGGCTATTTTTTGGTTGCAGCCATCATTGTTGTTTGGTGGCTCAGGCTGGATGGAACCAGCCAGCTCAGGTGTATGTGGCTGGCGCCTTAACTGTTTGAGCCACAGGTGCCGAGCTGCAACCTCCAACTCTTAGGCTCAAGTGATCCTCTTGCCTCAGGTTTTCTATTTTTAGTAGAAATAGGGTCTTGCTTTTGCTCAGGCTGGTCTCAAACTCCTGAGTTCAAGCAACCACCCTCCTGGGCCTCCCAGAGTGCTAGGATTACAGGAGTAAGTCACTTCACTTGACCTCAATGCTACTTTTTAAATATCTGTCTCCTGTCTGCCCCTTCTCTCCATCTGCATTTTCAGGTGAGATTGCCACTTATTCTACCCAGTCACTAACTTCTTCTGGTCTCAGGCCAAACTCTGCAAATACAAAGGCCTACAGATCTTTCTCTTGGTTCAGAGGACTTGAATGATATAAGCTGTTCCATTCTACATGTTGGAGAAATCTTTGTATTTTATTTATTTTTTTATTTTCTCTATGCATGTATATATGTTTATTTGGTTTCCACTTTTTGCCTTCACAAAATTAAAGAGGCTTAAAATTTAATAACAATAACAATGTTTGGCTCAGCACCTATAGCTCAACCGGCTAAGGCACCAGCCACATACACCTAAGGTGGCGGGTTCAAATCCCCAGCCCGGACCCACCAAACAACGAAGGCTGCAACCAAAAAATAGCCGGGCATTGTGGCGGGCGCCTGTAGTCTCAGCTACTTGGGAGGCGGAGGCAGGAGACTCGCTTAAGCCCAGGAGTAGGAGGTTGCTGTGAGCTGTAATGCCATGGCACTCTACCCAGGGGGACAGCTTGAGGCTCTGTCTAAAAAAAAAAAAAAAAAACAATAACAATGTTTAAGATAAGGACTAGAAACAAAAACCTGGTAAAGAATGAATGAAGATAAATACAATTTTTTTTTGGAATGGTCCAAGAGGTTTTTTTGTGTTTTGACTTTTTTTTTTTTTAGACAGAGTCTCACTCTGTCACCCTCAGTAGAGTACCATGGCATCACAGCTCACAGCAACCTCTAGTTCTTGGGCTTAGGTGATTCTCTTGCCTCAGCCTCCCGAATAGCTGGGACTACAGGCACCCGCCACAATGCCCAACTATTTTTTTGTTGTTGCAGTTTGGCCAGGGCTAGGTTCAAATCAGCCACCCTTGGTATATGGGGCCAGCGCCCTACTTACTGAGCCACAGGCGCCGCCCAAGAGTTTTTTCTTTTTTCTTTTTTTTTTGAGACAGAGCCTCAAGCTGTCCCCCTGGGTAGAGTGCCGTGGCATTACAGCTCACAGCAACCTCCAACTCCTGGGCTCAAGCGAGTCTCCTGCCTCTGCCTCCCAAGTAGCTGGGACCACAGGCGCCC
>CAUYTI010144548.1:0-15688 GCA_963575145.1 Galago senegalensis
CAGGCGCCCGCCACAACGCCCGGCTATTTTTTGGTTGCAGCCGTCATTGTTGTTTGGCGGGTTCGGGCTGGGGATTCAAACCCGCCACCTTAGGTGTACGTGGCTGGCGCCTTAGCCGGTTGAGCTATAGGTGCCGAGCCACCATACTCTTTCAATTAAGACACAGTTGAGAAATGTAAAGGGAATAAGGGAAGGACTAGTCCATCCTTAAAGAGGAGGGCGGGGAGAGAAACAGAGAAAGACAAAAAGTCACAGGAAAGCAGAGAGATCGACCACTCAGCCATAAAAGGCACAAACTTGATGCACACAACTGAATACATCTTAAAAATAAAGTGAAAAAAATCTCGACATGAAAATGCTTCCATTTTTACGGTGTTTTCCAACAGGCAGCACTAACCTACAGTGCTAAAAATCTGGTTAGTGTTGGCATGAGGCAGAAGAGGAGAGGCCCTGACTGCCAAGGGGTACAAGGGAGCCTCTCGGGTAATGCAATTGTTGCATGTCTCTGTCGATGAACTGATAATACCCAGGTGGATGCAGTTGTCAAAAGTTATCACACTGTGGGCAGCACCTGTGGCTCAAAAGAGTAGGATGCCAGCCCCATATGCTGGGGGTGGTGGGTTCAAATCCAGCCCCAGCCCAAAATTGCAAAAAAAAAAAAAGGTTATCATACTGAAATGGCTGCAGTGTGTAAATTATACTTCAATAAAACCGATTTCTATAATTCCAAACTAATGGGCCGGCGCCTGTGGCTCAGTGGGTAGGGCGTTGGCCCCATATACCAAGGGTGGCAGGTTCAAACCCAGCCCTGGCCAAACTGCAACAAAAACAAAAAAAAAAACCAGCCAGGCCTTCTGGCAGGCGCCTGTAGTCCCAGCTAGTCAGGAGGCTGAGGCAAGAGAATTGCTTAAGCCCAGACGTTGGAGGTTGCTGTGACCTATAATGCCACTGCACTCTACTGAGGGCAATAAAGTGAGACTCTGCCTCTCTAAAAAAAAGTAATAAATAAAATAAAAATTTAAAAAATAAATGAACAAATCCAAACTGATTTACAAATGTTTGGGGGTTGTTTGTTTGTTTGTTTTTGGAGACAAAAGTCTCGCTATGACATCCTTGCTAAAGTAATGTGGCATCACAGCTCACAGCAATCTCCAACTCCTGGGCTTAAGAGATTCTCTTGCCTCAGCCTCCCAGCCTATAGTATATGGGACTATAGGCATCTGCCATAACGCCCAGCTATGTTGTTGTTGTTGTTGTTGTTGTTGTTGTTGCAGCTGTCATTGTCTAACTGGCCTGGTTCAAATTCACCACTCTCTGTGCATAGGCACCAAGACGGTTTTTTTTTAACCAAAGGTACAAAAGTAGAATTAGCTGTCACAATTTGTTAGGTTAAACTGATTTCTCTGGAAACTAGTCATCCAAGTTAAATAAAAGTCAATGCCAAAAGCCACACCTCTGGCAATACAACCCAGGGACCTGGTCCAAATATGGAAACTTTCACAAGTTTCATTCATGATGGTAAACATGACCTAGTAAATAAATATTTACAATACAAATTTCCTTTCAGGACTTAGGGTATTTAAGGTAAAAATAGATTTTTTTTTTTACCTTTAAGAAAGGAAGAAAAAGAGAAACCTAAGAAGTCACTATTTTCATAAGCTGAATCAGAGCTTTATTTGTGGCTTGTACTAAGGAATTTGCTTTTTTGTTGTTCAGAACAGATATAATATTCACCTATAAAAAGAAAAGGCTTGCTCACAAGTTCTCAGACTTTTACAACTGCTCCCTGTACCAAAGGGGCTCACCTTGAGCATGACTGGTACAAAGAGGTGGAAAGCTGGGGATGGCCTCCTGTACTGCTTGGGGCAGGTACTGCATTCCAGTAGGGGTGGCATAAATCCTCCATCGCTCCTACTCTCCCCAACTCCATGATACTCTGTATCAGTGGTTCTCAGCCTGTGGGTCTTGACCTCTTTGTTCCATTTTTAACAATGCAGCAATTAGGAAGTTTGAGAACCACTGCTCTACATGGAGCCTAACAGCTGATTATTGAAATATTGCAATAATAATCTTAACTACAGGCACAAAAATATGCCGTGTAAAGCACCTTCAAGGTGTAACTAAAATCTCTGCATCCCAAAGCTATGTCCACTCCTGAGCCCTCAGGTTCACTCCATGAAGGTTCCCATTTTCACAAAGGGAATGTAGGCAGGCAGCCCTAAAAGAAAATTGGAACAAATTCCCAGAGTTGGAATTAACCACCTCCAGCCCACAAATCAAATCAGCTTGGTTCCTGGCAAAAAATGATTCATTCTGGCAGTGGTCATATTCACTTATTGTAAGACAATAATCTTGGTCTAAATCTCAACTTCCAGAACCAGGCCACCCCAGAAGCAAGAGAGGGATATTCTGGAGATTGAAATCCCACCTCTTGGAAGACTAAAGCCCATTCCATTTCTGCACTTGCCAAAGCTCATGTAGCTCATGTAGGTGAGGCTATCTTATCCCTTTTCCACTAACCAGAACTACCCAGAAAGAAATTCAGGACCCATAAACAGGGAGGGCAGGCCAAGGATTTCACAGCACACTGTACAAAGAATCCTTACATTTGTGGGCAGCGCCTATGGCTCAAAGGAGTAGGGCACCGGCCCCATATACCATAGGCGGTGGGTTCAAACCCAGCCCCAGCCAAAAACTGCAATATATATATAATTTTTTTAAAAAAAGAATCTTTACATTTGCTCACACCTATAATCCTACCACTCTGGGAGGCCAAGTCAGGTGGATCAATCACTTGAGCTCAAGAGTTCAAGACCAGCCTGAGCCAAAATAAGACCCTGTCTCTACAAAAACAAAAAAACTCGGCTCGGGACCTATGGCTAAAGTGGCTAAGGTGCCAGCTACATACACCTAAGGTGGCAGGTTCAAATCCAGCCTGGGCCTGTCAAACAACAATGACAGCTGCAACCAAAAAAATAGCTGGGTGTTGTGGCGGGCACCTGTGGTCCCAGCTCTTGGGAGGCTGAGGCAGGAGACTCACTTGAGCCCAGGAGTTGGGGTTGCTGTGAGCTGTGATGTCATGGCTTGAGGCTCTGTCTCAAAAAAAAAAAAGAAAAAGAAAAACTGAGGCAAGAGGATCACTTAAGCCCAAGAGCTAGAGGTTGCTGTGAGTGATGACATCATAGCACTCTACTGAGGACAACAGCTTGAGACTCTGTCTCACCAAAAAAAAAAAAAGAATCCCTACACTGGAATTTAGGACCACCTTTGCTTACCTCAGCCAGTTTCTCTAAGGTAAATCACTATTTCTGTTTTGATGGAGTACTATGGGAGGGATCTGCAGGTGCTACCTACAAAGAGCAGGTTCAACCACAGACAATACTTTCCACTGTGACTAGTCATTTGTAAAGAATATTGATTTTCTTGATTTTTATTCTGCAAGAAGGCCATCGCTTCTCAGACTGTTTCTTCTGCGTGGCTATGATAACAACTAATATGCATGTATTTTTACATAAATCACATGCTTGCTTTGCTCTAACTTATAGTAGGAGGCAAAAGCAGTTGAGCAGTAGTACCTCTAGAAATTAAATTAGCTATCTGTACATCAACCACATGAACTGCTTGTGGCAAAAAAGTAAGTTGGTTATCCACCAGTGATGCCCAACCCACCCAGTCAACCTTTAAGAATCTCCCCGGCCTTGATCTTGGTTGTGAGTCAACAATTCACAGCCTTAAGACGACGCAGAGCACTCGGTTTTCCCACTGCCCCTGCCTTTCTTCTTTGTTTGAGGAAGATTCTGGATAACTTTTCTTAAAATTACAGGGTAGATTATCTGCTGAGCATCCATCTTTCTTCCTATATTCTTCGATGCCTTTCCTCATTTCTGAGCCTTACACTTTACTCTGCAACACAGTGTTCAACACCCATCTTCACCTGACTGATTCCTGCCCTTCAAGTCCCTATACCGTTTCCATACTAAAGTCTTTTTCAGATCTCAGTGTAGATTAGTTGTCTCTCCAGACTCTGCCCACAACATGCTAAATGCTTCATCTACAAAAGCACTGATCCTTCCCTCTACTGTGACAGCCATTGTTCACTACTGAGTGCCTAGAATTTAGCACGTGGTAGATCAAGAAATACTTCCCTAGAAACAGAAATAAAACTCAAAATTTATTTTGAACCAGAAATAAACATCATTAATTTTGTACATATCTTTTTAGTACTTTCCCTGAACGAATATATAAATTATTTAAATTACTCCCCCCCAAAAAACTCTTCAATGTATGCACTGTTTTCTCACTTTTCTCCCACTTACAACATTCTGTCACTCAATATTCTTTCTACCACATCCTTTTAATGACTGCATGGAACAGATGTTCCCTAATTTTTTTTTTCTTTTTTTCAGACAAAGTCCCACTGTGTCCCCCTCCATAGAGTACCGTGGCATCACAACTCACAGCGACTTCAAACTCTTGGGCTTAAGTGATTCTCTTGTCTCAGCCTCTCAAGTATCAGGGACTACAGGCACCCACCAGAACACCCAGCTAACAGATGGTCCCTAATCAATCCCCCTGAAAATTTTTTACTGTGATGCAGCGAAATGCACTTGATATACACCCCTGAGGCTAAATCTAAGTAAATTCCTAGAATCAGAGAGAGTGGCTTAGTGAAATGGTATGCAAACCATCATACTAGTTATATTACAAACCAGAAGTTTAAACCATGGGATATGCACTTTCAAACGTACTGACAAAACCTTCTGCATAAAAGAAATGACTCAGGGTGGCACCTGAGGCTCAGTGGGTAGGGCACCGACCCCATATACCAAGGGTGGTGGGTTCGGACCCAGCCCAGGCCAGCTAACACAGCAGTGGCAACTGGAACAAAAATAGCCAGGTGTTGTGGCAGGCACCTGTATAGTCCCAGCTACTCGGGAGGCTGAGGCAAGAGAATCACTTAAGCCCAAGAGTTGGAGGTCACTGTGAGCTGTGATGCCACAGCACTCTACCCAGGGCAACGGAGTGAGACTCTGTCTAAAAAAAAAAAAAAAAAGAAAGAAAAAAAAAAGAAAAAGAAAGAAAGGAAGAAAGAAAAGAAAAGAAAAAGAAATGACTCAGAGAACACAGGTTTAGCCCAGAGGAAAAAAACCAATGAGCCCACTGATAAGATGTAACTTTTAGTTACTTCTAAGGACAAAACTAGTACACACTGAAAGGAATGGGAAGAGGTACTTCAAAGAATGGAATTTTCCCAAAGAGATACCCAGCATCAATCATGCAGTTGCTTTAAATAGTCAGGCTGACACAGGAAGGAATCCTGACAGGGGAAAGATACTGAGGCAGCTTCACAGGAAGATCTGCTGGTCAACCCAAAAGGCCACTCACATTCAACAACTAAAATTTCAACCCTTCAGGGGAGCTCCCTACTAACTCTTCACATGAAACTGGAGTAAAGCCATGATTAAATTTTCCTATATTAGCCTTACTGCAATCCAAGCACACAGCATGTTTACGGCTCCCAAAACGCTTATGAAGAAACCAGAATAGGGACAAGTGGGGCAGCTCATGCTTGTAATCTCAGCACTCTGGGAGGCCAGAGCAGGGGGATCCCTTGAGCTCAGGAGTTGAGTTCCCGAGGTCAAGACCAGCCTGAGCAAGAGGGAGACCCCCATCTCTACTAAAAATAACAAAAATTAGGCAGGTACTGTGGCAGGTGTCTGTAGCCCCAGCTACCAAGAAGGCTGAGGCTGAAAGAGCAGTTTAGCACAGGAGTTGGAGGTTGCTGTGAGCCAGCCTGGCACTCTAGCCCAGGCAACAGAAGTCTCTGTCCCGAAAGTAGAAGAGAGCGAAAACCAATTCCTCCAATAAGCAAAAAGTCACAATGGCTCAAGACAGTGGATCCCATCGGTGACCATGGCATTCTACTGTGGACAACTCCTATCTTAATTGGTCTAACGAACATGTAATGAGATATTAAGAGGAAATGAGGCTAAGGATCAATTTGTTATAACTGTCTAATCTCACTGTTTTTAAGGAAGGTATTTAATAGATCAACTGTCACTATGTAACCACAGGAAAGGAAATAGACTGCCTCTTCCTGGATTTTTTTTAACAACGATTATAAGTAGACGAAATGTTTCTCAAAGATACTTCCTTTTAAAGATTTTAAAGGAAAGTAAAGGAATGAAGAAAAAAATATTGTATTTCACCATCTGTGAAAGCTAGCTTCTTCGGAAGGGCTGAGAAGAACAAAATGATAATGTCAACATCAAGCTGTTGGTGGCTAAGGAAAAGGCTTCTCCCGCGCCAAAGGGCCTTTCATTTTTCTGGCCTCTATTTCCTCATACAATCTACTTCAAACAGCCCACCTTCTAACAGGTCATTTACAGATTAGCCGTTTAAAACTCAGAATGCATTTCAGCATAGAAATGATATTGGAATGGTAACCGTGTTCCCAAAGCAAAATAAAATAATTAAACAAAATTAACTGGCATAGTAAAAGAGAGAAAAGTAGGAAAACTGAAGTTTAAGGACAAAGCCTAGGCACCACCCAAGGTGGCATCAAGTTTAGAATGGAAACTCAAGGTTTCAGTAGGAAAAGTCAAGTGAAGCAAGTGCTTCTTTCAGTTGTCACTTGACTGGCTCAGGAGAAAATAATTAAGTTTTAAGCTACATTGACCAGGAGTCTGAATTTCTCAGACGCAGTGAATTATGCCCTATAATGAACTCCACAAATTAAATGAAACCAGGCTCTGCTGTCCAGGCAAATTTGGGCAACGAACATATTTCTCATGGGCCCTTAGCAATAAATCCAAAATTAACTAATCACATAATTAAAGTAAGTGCAGAAAGTATACAAAATTCCTCCCCATAAACCAGTAAGTTCTTAAATGGAAGAGCAACATCAGAAAATACCAAGAGGCACTTTTAAAATGGACCCGTTCATAGCCAGGCATTGCAGCAGGCACCTGCAGTCCCAGCTACTCAGGAGGCTGAGGCAAGAGAATCGCCTAAGCCTAAGAGCTGGAGGTTGCTGTGAGCTGTGACAGCCACTGCACTCTACCGAGGGCAACAAAATGAGAGACTCTGTCTCTAGAAAAAAAAATGGACCGTTCACATTTCCTAGTAGGTAAGATACAGGCCATTTTTAATTTTTTTTTTTTTTTTTTAGACAGAGTCTCAAGCTGTTGCCCTGGGTAGAATGCTGTGGCGTCACAGCTCACAGCAACCTCTAACTCTTGGGCTTAAGCAATTCTTTTGCCTTCTAAGTAGCTGGGACTACAGGAACCCACGATGACGCCTGCCTATATTTTGGCTGTAGTTGTCATTTGGAAGGCCCAGGCTGGATTTGAACCCTCTAGCTCCACTGTATGTGGCTGGCGCCCTAGCCACAGAGCTACAGGCGCCAAGCCTTAGTTATGGTTTGAAAACAACCCCTTCCCCAAGCAGACATGCAAGGAATTTAAATTAAAAATTTGAATGTAAATATTAATTGCAATATACCAAAAACAAAACCGAGAAAACATAAAGTATATGAGGTCAGGTTTTGCAGGAAAAAACAAAAAGGAAAAAAAGTATATACAAGGTCAGGAGAAAGGACAGGATGTCCTTTTTTCCCTTCCATGTATTCCAAATTCTTACCCTTTGTGCTTTTTATTCCTAGGTTCCTCGTATCCTATTCTCTCCCCTATTCTTGTGAAAAGTCTTCCTAAAATTTTTTATTTAGGCTCGGTGCCTGTGGCTCAAGCGGCTAAGACACCAGCCTTGTACACCTGAGCTGGCGGGTTCGAATCCAGCCCAGCCCGCCAAACAACAATGACGGCTGCAACCAAAATATAGCCGGGCATAGTGGCCAGCGCCTGTAATCCTAGCTACTTGGGAGGTGGAGGCAGGAGACTCGCTTGAGCCCAGGAGTTTGAGGTTGTTGTGAGCCATGATACCATGGCACTCTACCCAGGGGGACAGCTTGAGGCGCTGTCTCAAAAAAAAAAAAAATTCTTTTTTTTATTTAAAAAAAAGGAAATATCTATGGTCCTGAAGTTCCAGGGAGAGGCTGATATGGTTCTGTTCTTGAGCTAGGAGCTAGTTAAACAGGTGTGTTCACTTTGTAAAAATGAAAGTTCAAAGCTTGTTTTAAGTACCTGAAAAAATACATTCAAAGAAGACAGTATTATTCTCCTTCCTCCAGTGATTTTTCATTCATTCATTTATTTTGAGACAGTCTTACTCTGTTGCCTGGGGTAGAGTGCTGTGCTATCATAGCTCACAGCAACTTCAAACTCCTGGGTTCAAGTGGTCCTCTTATCTCAGCCTCCCACAGTGCTAGGGGTACAGGTGTGAGCCACCATGCCCAGCCTTCTCCAGGTTTTAGACTAAATAAGCAGGACGTGTATGAAAAATGTTCAATCTAACACGCACTGCTCTGCTGTTCATGGGAAAGGAAAGTGGCTGGTTGGCTGGTGGGTGGGAAGCGAATCCCAAGTTTGTATTGTCCCTCTGCTGGGAATGATGAACTCAACTCCAAAGCACAATCAGGACACACCACAGAACCGTCTCCCTCGTGTATAACCACCTAACTGTGAAGCACTTAAAGGATCTGCCACTGAAGTTATTTGCCAACACAAATCCAGGAAAGCCTTGAGAAACTACTGGAATACCTTCTAAGAACCTAATGTTTGGATAAGAAGATAGGTTTAGGCTCGGCACCTGTGGCTCAAGTGGCTAAGGCGCCAGCCACATACACCTAAGGTGGCGGGTTTGAATCCAGCCTGCACCCACCAAACAACAATGACGGCTGCAACCCAAAAAAGGGCCACTTGCATTGTGGCAAGTGCCTGTAGTCCCAGCTACTTGGAGGCTAAGGCAGGAGACTTGCTTGAGCCCAGGAGTTGGAGGTTGCTGTAAGCTGTGATGCCACAGCACTCTACCCAGGGGACAGCTTGAGGCTCTCTCTCTCAAAAAAAAAAAGAAGATAGGTTTAGTGCCCCAAGTGGGCCTTCAGAATTAAACAAAATCGTCTTTACATTTTAAAACTGGGTGCCAAAACCACAAGTGTACACTAGAAAAAAATTTAAGTTCAGAATGATGTATATATGTGTGAGGCAATACATATAACACTAATTCCTAAAGAGATGGTGAACTCCCTTGTAAATTCATGCGTGCACTACCCACATAATTCATTAGAACAGTAAAGTACATTTCTCACAAACAGAATGTTAATAATTAGGTAGTGGAGGAGTACTCCACAGTACCAGAAAAATCAAGGCCATGACTACTTAAAACCCCTTGAACTCCCTTTACTTTCAGTCAACAATGACATCCGCTCCTGCCCAGTGCCCAGGGCTGTGGTTGGGGTGCTTTACTGGCAACACGAAAACCACATGCTAGCTTCTATCTAAACTCATTCACAGATGGAAACAAGAGAAACACAGCACTCAAGAATGAAACCAATTTTTAAGTCTGTGCTAAGTTATGCTGTAGGAAAAGCTGGTGGTAACAATGAATGAAATTTCTCGTGGTAAAAACTATACATCAACAACCCAAGGCACCTGCTATTTGGAAGAAACTACATAGAGTAAGGTCTTTTATCCCACTTAGCAGAATTAGAGTCAGCACTCTCTCCTGCCACTGCCCCACCTGCTCTCTTAATAGGAAATCCCACAGTACACTTTCTGTAACACGGAGGGGTGAAGGTGTTGCTTACCATCACCAGCCAACATCAAACTTCAATAGACATTTTACATCCTTTACAATTCCTTTAACAATCTTAGCGATATGGCTAACAAGCAGAGGACAGAAGGGCTTTCGAAAACCTGTGACAACTTAAATCAGCACAGGCTCATGTTCCAGCTGGAAACTACAGGCAAGAAACCCTCCAACAAAACCCTACATACACTTGTGCTGGCTCCCAGTGGGTGCTCTGCCAGTCACTAAGAAGAGGGAACTTGGTTGTGGTGACCTCAACACAGGTTTTAAATGTTCCATCACCATCACAACTGGTGGTAAAAAGCCTGCGACTGAAAGGAAGGAGCACAAAGCGGGTGAACTGTGGTGAAAAAAGTTGCTCAGCCTCTCCCCCTCCACCACAGTGAGCAAGCAGCCAGGATGCACCACCCCAACCTTCCAAATGGATCATGCCACCTGCCAGCACTGGACACACCCACTGACTCCCAGCAAAAAAACAGAATGCTCAGCTCCTGGACATGATCTAAGAAAGCAGATAGCAAATAAACTAGCCAGGGCTTCTGTGTTCTCCCTGGGTACAGGGCAGAAATTTTTGAGAGCCACAGAACAGCCTGTGGGTGGATTTTAAAGCGCACAAGGAAACATTCAATAAATATTTGTTGATTGATTCTCTTTTAAGAGATGATTAAAGGGTTAAAGGGGAAAGGCCGAGGCACAAAGGTCAAAAGTAAAGCATCACTCATCTAGGTATGGGACTCTGTGATGAGTCCTTTGATGATGATCTGGTTGGTGCCTGGTGTCTGACAATTGACAGACTGGAAGAGGCTGCCAGGAGGTTTAGATTTCCCCCGACAAAAGGGTTTTCTCAAAAAAATGAATAAATTATCACCTCTCTGGATGTTACCAAAAAGTAGTTAATCTACCCAGATCACAGTGGATGGTCAGCAAACTATGCCCATTCTCTACTACCAGCTCCAGGAGGGAGGGGAAGAGGAAAACAAGGGCTGGGATGACCCCAGATGAGCAGAGCAAAGGGCAGATAATCTCCAGGCCCCTGAGCCATGTGCCAGGGCCGGTTTTATGAAGGGAAGTAACACTACCACCTGGTTTACTCTAGGACTGTTTACAGCACTTGACATTTATTAACTCCTTAAATCCTCACAGTAACCCAATCAGGGGAGAGACTGTCATCATCTCTCAGTTGAAGACACTAGGGCTCAGAGGATACAAACAGCTTGTCCAGAGTCACACAGCCTAAACATATCATTGTTGTTAAGGTTTGAGCCCAGTGCTCCTAACTGATAAATTATGCCCAGGATTTAGTGCTGACTGCTATCACTATATTTGCCACCAGAATCCACTCCCATGAACTAAAAAAAGGCACCTGACGACACACTAAATGGTATTTGACATAGTAAAATACTACTTAAGCCCTTTTTTTTTGAGACTGATTCTCACTTTGTGTCAGCCTCTGTAGAGTGCTCGGGTATCAGAGCTCACAGCAACCTCAAACTCTTGGGCTCAGTGATCCTCTTGCCTCAACCTCTTGAGTAGCTGAGACTACAGGCACCCGCCACAATGTTGGGACTACTCTCCAACTCCTGAACTCTAGCAATCCACCTGCCTCGGTCCCTCCAAGTGCTAGGATTACAGGTGTAAGCCACTTCACCACTGTCAAATGCTGTTTCAGAAGTTCTTGTTCAACCAGTTCACTTTGTTTAATGGTGATTGACTTTGGGTGTTTTCTTGGGAGGAGGATTCAGAACATTTGCAAATGATATTAATCAAATCATAACAAAACGGGGTCAACTCTTCATAACCAGCACAAAGGGGTGACAGGAATTTTAAATATTGCTTGCAATAGGTAAAAAAACAGAAATCTAACATAAATGTTGAATTTAAGAGAATCAAGCCCCAAGGCTAAAAAATATCCTAAAGGAAAAGACTTATGTGGCATCAGCAACTAATAAATGGAGTTAGGTGGCTAGTGGCCAGCCCAGCTCCCGCCCACACACTCTCAAAAGTATTGCCTGCAGCCTTGTGACACAAAGGGAGTCTGCACCACCCAGGAGCTCATTTGAAATGCAGGCTCTCGGGCCTTACCTCAAATTTACTGACCAAAACGTGCAACACTATGCCAAGACGTCTACCCACCGAGATGGGCAACAGCTCACCAAGATTCCCATGCATGTTCAAGTTTCAGATATGCACCTATAGGATCTGTGCCTTAGGACACAATCATGCCTTTCACCAGGAAGCAAGTCGAGGTGGGTGGGGTAAAGGAAGCAGTTGCTGCTAGCTTGTCATTTAAAAAAAAAAAAAAAAGACCTAAATTTCTATAGCTTACGTTTAAAATTATAAATTGATAACTCCTCTTATAACTTCAAATTTACTAAAACCTCCTGCATAGTTTTAACATTCCTCATTTTGAAAAATAACCACCAAATGTCCTTGACCATACTGAACATATAGTAAATGAGGTTACATGTTCCCCTTGCCCTGATGATTGGTACTCCTGTATCAGATATGTAAAATTCACAGAAACAAAATTGAAAACCAAACTGAAATAAAAAACTAAAACAAAAATGAAGCTAGGAAAATATAGAAAATGAACTAAAGAAACATCAAGTAGACTCAACACCCGTAGCTCAGTGGTTATGGCGCCAGCCACATACACCAAAGCTGGTGGGTTGGAGCGGGGCCTGGGCCTGCTAAACAACAATGACAACTGCAAAAACCAAAACAAACAAACAAAAAAAAATAGCTGGGCCTTGCTATTAGCTATAGCAGGCGCCTGTAGCCCATCTACTTGGGAGGCTGAGGTAAGAGAATCTCTTAAGCCCAAGAGTTTGAAGTTGCTGTAAGCTGTGATGCGACCTCACTCTACCAAGGGTGACATAGTGAGACTGTCTAAAAAAGAAATAACGGAAAGAAGAAAGAAAGAAACATCAAGCACAATAACCACACTCAATCAATATAAAGCATATACATGAACCATTCAGATTATCACTGAGACAAAAAACGACATCTGCCACAAGGTTTCAGCTCTTACCTCAGCAGCGAAAAGCTGTCTCTTGATCACTCTTAAGGTAACACATTTGTAATCATTGTAAAAATGGAAGATTTAGAGATTGTGAATCACCATCTTTCACACAGAAATATCAAAAGGTATTGCCCTCCCTCCTATGTGTCCCAGGAGCAGGAGCTATAAGCCATTTTCCTTCCTTTCACAGAGAGAAGTTACCAGTAACCAAAACCACATACCTACAATCCACCAACACTGACAATACATTCATCAAAAATCTTACTGCTCCAGAAAAGTAAGTCGCTCTCTTTCCCAGACGTTTTCTTCTAGGGCTAATGATAACACATACTCATCCACACACCAAGAGGGCTGCCCCATTTCCTGATTTGACTTAATGCTCGAGCATCCACTGATTTCCTTGTTTCAAATATACAGGACAACTATAGATTTCATTCATTTTTCCTATCAAACCCTATGGGAAAGAGAACAGATTCATCCCACACAAACTACTTGTAAGAACTTGCAGAATGCAGTTAATTCCAGAAAAAAAATAAATGAGATTTGGCTAATGATACCCAGTTGTTATATTCACATACGGGAGATGGATCGCAATAACTCATTCGTGTCATTCCTCCCACAGTCAATAAACCTCCAGTCATTCAGAGGAAACTTGGGTGAAAGAGCTAAAAAAAAATAAAGGGACAAACGAGACTCTATGTAAACATCTAAGGAACACACACCAATGACTGATTTCCAGATAAAATGTCTAAAACTAATGACGGGAAGTGAAATGCCCATGATTAACGTGGCTGCCACTTCTCAACACTTTTGAGTTCAACTAATACTCTCACCAGTGTCTAAAAAAAGAAAAATTTCTTAAACTGAAAAAGAGTCCAAGTCGAAATTTGGTGACTCAGGTCACACCCTATCATTTTGTAACTTCTCCTCTTTACATGGCCACCACTGTTTGTTAGCAGTTTTTAAAGAGCTGGTATTTCAGTCATTACAGCCATTTCAGAAATAGTTACAGAAAACCCAGTTACCTGCCTATGCACGGCTTTAAACATCTGCCTTTCAGTCTTCAGTATGAAAGCAACCTAGTTCTTTTATTATCCATGATCTTCTCTTCCCCCACCCACCCAATATAGCTAGGTTGCTTCCTGGCTCCCAATACTCACTCATTAAACAGTTACCTACTGATTGACAATTGGTGAGACTGAGTAACCCTAACCTTTCTTTAAAAACTGTTTCCATCCAATCAACAATGCAAACTTCATGCAAAATCCCAGCACCCAGGGTTACAGGATTGTTAAACACCTTAAGAATCACAGATAAAGAGGAGGGACTGCCTGGCCCTTGCTTCACCCACCCTTCACACACACACAACACCACAAACAACAACAATGACAAATGACAACATGGGAACGTACTGAACTCTACCATCAGGTAAGTGGTTCATAAATTTCACTCATAACTTGAAACAGAGGGGCGGCACCGGTGGCTCAAAGGAGTAGGGAGCTGGCCCCATATGCCAGAGGTGGTGGGTTCAAACCCAACCCTGGCCAAAAACAAACAAAAAAAAAACTTGAAACAGAGGGTCCAAAATAAGCAATCTGTAATTTTAAATGTTGTCAATACTCTCTTCTCCTGGCTGTGAATGGTTAAAGAAGGCCTTGCAATGAATTATAGGTATAGTTTATTCCTCTGAACAGTCTCAGATCAAGCACAGTATCTCAGTAAGCTTCTAAGGCTCAGCTCCTTCGATAGAATGGAGCTTAAATGTCACACATCCGATTGCAATGGAATGACCCTTTAACTCCCAATCCCCTTCTCCTTTCCCCTCCTTACCCATATCATACCTTGAAGGTGGAGAGATTCTACACAGGGGTCCTCAAACTTTTTAAACAGAGGGCCAGTTAACTGTCCCTCAGACTGTTGGAGGGCCAGACTGCAGGCCCCGTGATGAGTCGGCTGCTAAGCAGGACAGGCAGCGGCGGCAAAAACACCCGGTGGACCGGACAAATGTCCTCAGCGGGCCACATGTGGCCTGCGGGCCATAGTTTGAGGACGCCTGCTTTAAAGTTATGTCAAATCAGCCTTTGTTTACTAACCTTTAAGCAGTCTCTCAAATGTTTAGTGCAGGACAAGACGGAACACTCACCTAAAAAGCACTGCTGAAAATATTTTCTACAGCTCTTGGCCTGCATGCTATTACCAGTTCCACACTATCCCAACCCCAAAAGCATGGGACAGAGAAGCACACTTTGTAATCAGTGATGTATTCTTACGAACCAATAAAAAATTCTTCAAGCATATCTGTAATTCCATTTTGGTCACTCAAAGATGGAGACATTAGAATCTTGTTAGTGTTGGGGGAACACCTTAGGCAGTTTAACACATCTTCAAAAGCTCACATCCACAGGGCCTGAGATGCTAGCATTAGCCAAATAGGACCCCTATTTCCTTAACGGAACTCCATTGTCTTAAGGCAAAATACTAAAAGGAAGAGAAGTGGTCAGTCATTCCCAAGGCAAGTGAACCAAGCCACCAGCAAAGATGAAATACTAAGTATTCACTCACCCACACCCACACTCCCACCCCTTGGAAGTGAGGAAACAGACAGATGTTGCCTCAGTAACATCCAGCCACATTATGATTGCTCTGGGAACTGCAGCAGGACCATGTGCACGGCCCCCACATTCTGGGGCAGTGGAGAAAGGGAACTGAGACACAAGCAGCAGGTTTCAGCAGACCGAGGTTTCCTTCCTCTTAACTTCCACTCACAGAGGGGCATGAAACCAGCAGCTCTCAATGACAGACACCCTAAGTCCAAGTTCAATTCTTTTTTTTTGAGACAGAGCCTCAAGCTGTCCCCCTGGGTAGAGTGCCATGGCATTACAGCTCACAGCAACCTCCAACTCCTGGGCTCAAGCGAGTCTCTTGCCTCCGCCTCCCAAGTAGCTGGGACCACAGGCGCCC
>CAUYTI010144553.1:0-22885 GCA_963575145.1 Galago senegalensis
CAACCTCCAACTCCTGGGCTCAAGCGAGTCTCTTGCCTCCGCCTCCCAAGTAGCTGGGACCACAGGCGCCTGCCACAATGCCTGGCTATTTTTTGGTTGCAGCCGTCATTGTTGTTTGGTGGGTCCGGGCTGGGGATTCGAACCCGCCACCTTAGGTGTATGTGGCTGGCGCCTTAGCCGGTTGAGCTATAGGCGCCGAGCCCATATTAATATTTTAAACTACTTCAGGCCATTCATGTTAGATAATTTGTGAACCCTTCAATGCATCATGGCAGACTTTTTCTTGTAAGAAACCCAACATCAAGATATGTTCTCCTGACCCATTTTATTTTTGTCATTAAATTGAGAAGAAAAGTCATTCTGTGTTGGTTATATTAAAGAAAATTATAGAAATTTTGATAAATGTGGTAGACAGTTTATAGTTTATCTTTATAATAATTAGCTATATTAGCATGGTGATCATTTATTAAAATGTGCCATATAATAATTCCATTAACCCTTTATGCTTTAATTTATTTTCCTTCCTTTATACAAGTTCCAATGGTCAAGCTCAAATAGAATGAATTACTTCTGTCTGATGAATAAGATAAATTAGTCCATAAAACATTAAGTAGATATAAAACCTTTGCCTGGTATCCCATAGTCTGTCTATAGGAGCCTCAGGGTACAGTAGAAAGCACATGGGTTAAATATTTATTTCAGGCTCCAAGTAACCTTCTACGGGTGCTAAAATAAGCTCCCCAGTCTCCCTGGATCACCCAGTGTGATCTATAACCCAAGAGAATCAGACCTGAAGCACACAGTCTCTAGATTACTTCAAACTCTTCTCTGACTCTGCAGTTTGCTAAGATCCATCTTTTTCTGAAGCCTTAAATGATATGAACTTTTCTGACTAAAATAAAACTTGGGGGTTTTTTTGTTTGTTTAATTTAGTGATTTTAGGTCATGAAATCCACAGTTTCAATTGGACTTATCAGAGGTTTTGATCAAACATGGACAATTTCTCAAAAATAATCTGCAATGATTTATAGGGTTTTTTTTGAAGGGGGGAGTATGACAAGTGACAAGCTTGCCAAAGCCTCCTTATCATAATAGATCCAATTTAGGGAGTCAGCTGGCTTCTACTAGTGCATAATATGTTTCTAATATTATTTTGCATTTTGTACAGATTTTTGCAGCAGCATTAGCATTGTAATGACTGTCCTTTCTTTTTGTATGGTTGGTGTGTGGAATTATTTCTATACTGTTAACAGCAGAATTTCCTTCCTTCGTATGTTCAATGAGAAGACATGAGGCGCACAAAGATAACTCCCAAGCTTTTTCTCCAAATGTGAAATGCAGGAGATATAATCGTAGAGCCAAAAGTGGGGTGTGGCCATGATGTCCTGGCATGAAACCAGCATTTCTAACTTCCTAGAATTTTTGAAGGGTTTATTTATCTACTAAGGGAAATGGGGAAGAAAGGCCAAAGTAATAAATTGCTTCATAAAAATTTATGTACAAGTATGTTTTTTGATACAGAAATACGTTTAGTTATCAGAAGGAAGTATTTCCAGTAATTTCTGCCTTGCTTGTGGTTGTCTTGTCATGTAAGTGTATTAGGCTGGACTTTCCTGAGTTGATCTTCAGCCCCCCCTTTCTAAATTTTTTTGTGGTAATGCTATTTCCCATTTATTCCTTTGCAAAATGGGATCAAATGTCAATTATCTTGGGTCATAGCGAATGACTCAAACATGTAAACATTTCCAGTTTTGTTTTGTTTTTTTCTTTCCTCCTGCTAGTTGGGAGTGGGGGTAGAGCTCCTCTCTCTAGGGGCACACAAGCTTTCCAGGTCTTAATTTCACCCAACACTAGCTATAGAACCTTTTCTCACTTTTTGAGTTAGCTAAATTTATATCAGCAGTCACTGTGGACACGTCTCAAGAATTCCAAATACATTCCTGCTCCAGAAACATGCCAGTTATGTCTCACGGTGAATCTAGCCTAAGAATAGAGAAGGTGATGCTAAAAACCTGATACTGTTGCAATATTGATAAGATATTGTCTATTTTCTGAAATATTTCCATAAAGTTATACGGACATATAAAAAGGGTCTCTGGGTGAGGAAAAAATTAGAGAGACAATGTCAAGTTTATTAAATCTATAAGACACATAAGATGGCCATCTGCAAACACTTGTTCACTAATGATCAGTGTGGGAGGATCTAGAGTCCCATTTCATTTGCAGCAAAAATGCAGCAGGAAACTGATCTTCAACATCATTTAATAATGAATTTGCAACTGGTGACTATTGTAAATTTGTAAGGTTACATCATAAATTTGTGGTATTTTTATTTGTAGATAAAGAAAAATGTTGAATGACAATACTGGTTAATTAACCATAGCTTTAAATTGAAAAGTATTTTAGACTTTGCCATGGCTCTCACCAATAAGGCCAAGAAAATCATGCATTGATCCTATGACTTGAATTGCCAGGTGAGAATGTAACAGGTCATTTCGGTCTTTAGCAAAGTGGGAGGATATGCCTTACATAGCAATAGTACGAGTTTTCCAGTAATTCAGGTTTCATCTCTATCTCTAATTCTAAATGAATATCAAGTGTATCTGAAAGAACTGTGGCAGGAAAAGAAATTAAATAGTTCTAAGCAGTGGTTCTCAACCTGTGGGTCGCGCCCACAGGAGCTGTATTAAAGGGCTGCAGCATTAGGAAAGTTGAGAACCACTGCATCTAATTCATTATGTTGACAAGGCAGCCAGACATACGATGAACAAGGTGGACCGGACCTAGAGCAATGATTAGCGGCATCTGGTATTCTCCTTTTAAATGCAATGACATATTCTAGGGCAAGTATATTATACTTTCAACTCTGGGCTGAGGTTGGGGGATGACATGAAGCCCTGCTGCTTTGAGATTTCTTGGTTATGGTCATAACTCTAAGGGACTCATGCAGGCTTTTAATTTTAATACAATGAGCCTATTGGCAATGTCTATAAAATACTCAAAGATAGTTGCAGAGACTTAAGTTTCCACCACATTTCCACATTCTTACTAAGAAAAAGAAAATATTCTGACAATGATCTTTGTGTAAGTCTCTAAAAACCTGACTACAGGCTCGGCACCCGTGGCTCAAGAGGCTAAGGCGCCAGCCACATACACCTAAGATGGCAGGTTCGAATCCAGCCTGGGCCTGCCAAACAACAATGATGGCTGCAACCAAAAAATAGCCAGGCATTGTGGCGGGCGCCTGTGGTCCCAGCTACTTGGGAGGTGGAGGCAGGAGACTTGCTTGAGCCTAGGAGTTGGAGGTTGCTGTGAGCTGTGATGCCATAGCACTCTACCCATGGTGACAGCTTGAGGCTCTGTCTCAAAAAAACAAACAAACAAAAAAAAAAAAACCTGACTACAGATAATCTCTCAGTATGTTTGTGCACAAATCTCAAATCCACATGGTCACAGTCCCGCAGATGTTAAAAATCCCACACCTGTCAAAAACAGGCAGAAGAAAAAAATCCCTTACTGTTTTCCACATGGCTTTAAAATTCTTTCTTTAGTGTTAAGCTGCTGCCATTATTTGTATCTACTGCTGTTTGTGGTGCTGCTTCTCTGCACATGTTTCTGTCAATGCCTTTTTATATCAAAGCTGTGCTTTTTCTCTGAATCAGAGTACAGAGAGCAGCGTGTGCTTCTTGAGCCAGCAGAATCTGCATTGCCTGGGAACATGCTAGACATTCTCTGGTTCAACCCATAATTACTAAATCAAAAATCTCAGAAATCTGTCTTTAAACAGGTCTTCCAGATGACCCAATGAAGGCTCAAGTTTGAGAACCACATAAGACTGGTTAACTTGTCACCATTCTGTTTGGGAGGTAATAAATGCATATCCAACACCCGCTCTCTGTGATTCTATGCAAGCCTATTAGTTCCCACCTGTAAATGGGGAGACCAAGACTCAGGGAGTATACTGACTTATCCAAGGTCACGCACGTGCTGTGCTACGATGTAAAGCCACACCCCTCTGTTCTTCTAGGCCTCTCACTCATTTCTCTGTTATTACAGCTAAGCACCTCCATTAATTTCATCACATGAAAAGCAACTTCTCCTTTCATTTGAAAAAGTTGTGCAGTGGGGAAAGAGAGGGTAAAATATGAAAGTAATACAAAAATAAAATTAATATCACAAATGTTCCAGCCATGCACAACATACAGCAAATGACTTCGGTGCATTTTGACATTCTTTCAAGACAGTTAAGCTAAAATGTTGGTGTGCTTTTTGAGATTGCTGAATCGACCAAGTATGCTGTCCTGGACAGGTCTAAACCATGTGGGCCCTTATGGTAACAAACCCTAACACAGTTCTTCTGCCTCTCCACTAAGGGCCTTCCTTAACCAGGCTTCACAGCCCATCTCTTCTTTCTTTTTCCATCTACATTTCCAAAATGTTTCCATTTTGCTGGGCACATGCTACTCACAAATTTGGTGACAGTTTCCTACTCCATAATCTCTGTGAGATTTTTTTAATCTCCTGTAATTGTCAAAGGAAAAAAAAATGGCACTAGACCCTTACTAAATGCAGCCGAGAGGGATGTTCTTCAGATAATCTGCCGGAGGAGAGACTCAGTGTAAACTGAAGCCAACTCCAACCAAGACAAAGGTGACAGGTTTTCAAAGGAAGGACAGATAGGGAACAAAAAGGTACTGTAGATAAGAGAAAACAAGGGGATAAAAAAAAGGACGAGAGACCTCGTGGAAATGGAAAATTATAGAAGGGGCAAGTGGAGAAACACAGACAGTGGTTTGGCAGGGTGAGTTGGGACAATGGACATTTGGCAGTTTGGTATCATTGCACTTTGTTTAGCAAAGAGTCAGCATGAGAGCCCGCGGAGGTGGCCTAGTGCAGGTGAAAGCCAGACTAAAGTTTACTAGTCCAAAGTAATAGACTTAGCACTGTGTTCAAGAACTCCATTGTGCTGTGTGGGAATTCACAGTTCCCATAATGTTATGAAGCTTCACTTAATATGACAATTTCACATTTAAAAAGAGATGAAAGTTTCATCAGTTGAAATATTTCTAGTTATTTTATGATGGAAATTATTCATATATAAAATATTTAGATATTAAAAAACATATTTTGGGGTGGCATGATCATAGAGAGCTAGAATGTATGGGGCATCCTCGTGGTAAAGTAATGCAGATGCTAAGTGGCTCTTGAGAACGTTCTACGTTCACAGTAGAGAAATTCATTAAAGCCAATGCTGGTAACCCCGAGTCATCAAAGAAAACATTCAATTTTGCTGAGTAATCCCCATCTATGAAAGCAGGAACCTAAAGATGTAGATGGCAATTTGGTTTTTTTCTTTTATAAATCAGTAAGGTTGGGTGCTGGAAAGCTTTGTTTACACAGACCTTTATGCAAGTTCATCTCTTTGTGTGGATTACATTTTATGCTTCTCTAAAACACATTTGAAACATAACAATGCAACATGGAGGAACGAATTAAAAATGGGACAAACTATGCTAATCATTTTTCTTGGTTATTTTGCTATTGTCAACTTTATTTGGTGACATACTAGAAAGAGAATAGGCTTTGGATGCAAACACCCAATCTATCATAGCTGAATGAATATATGTTCTCCAGTTAACCTAATATCTCACAGGCTCATTTTCAATATTTATAGGACGTAATGCTTACATCTGGTGTATTCTGTGAAGAGTCATTGAGATATGAATGAGATATAAAAGTATGTAACACATGACAGTCCCTCTGCATCAGTTTTTTATTTTTGTGCAATTCAATTTACCTCAATTGGTGTTTTTCTAACTATCATGTAATATGTTTTATTATAATTCTCTGTGTATTTGTCTTCTATTCCCAAGAGAACATAGACTTTTCAAGAGATGAACCATAATTCAACTTCTTATTTCGATTTCCTAAAAATGTGCCCTTCTCCTCCTCTATCTTCCCAAGTATTTAAAGTAAATTGTTCAAAGGTCCTTAAGTAGATTCACACTACTACCCAGGATATTCATCCATCAAAACTGACATACTGTAGTTAAAATTTAACGTAAATAATAGAATTTCATTGCAAAAATATGTCTTTAAATTTATAAAATATCTGTTTTATGTGAATGGGAAATATAATTTATGTGCCTTTTTACTAATGATAAGATTTTCATGTTTCTTTTAATTAAAAAAAAAAGAACCAATGCTGGGTAGCACCTGTGGCTCGGAGGGTAGCGAGCCAGTCCCATATGCCAGAGGTGGCAGGCACAAATCCAGCCCTGGCCAAAAATGGCCAAAAAAAAAAAAAATTCTTTTAAAATAACTTTTAATTTTGAGATAATTGTAGAGTCTATAAGTTATAAGACACACAGGGAGATCCAGTATACTCTTCACTCATTCCCCCGAGAGGTTCTTTCTTTTAATTGGCATTTAATTATGCATCAAAGTACACATATATGGAACTACAAGCTATTGGTTTAATAATCCTAAAAAAATAAATAAATAAATTCTGGAGCTCCTATCCAAAAATAATTTGACAGGCAAACTTCCTCACCAAAGAATGGAAAGAAGTCGGAATGATTCCTTTTGAAAAATGGGGAAGTCCTCTAGACTTCAGTCCCCTAGAAAGTGACTTTCACATTCACAGATGTTTATGATAAATGCAATCATTGTCCATTACCCATGAGACTATCAAATTATAACTTACTCTCCATATCATGCACCCCAAAATTTATTTTCAAAATTTGAAAGGGCCTCAAATTATCTAGATCTTTCCTCTTTTTATTTTGAAGCAATAATGCTAGACCTTTTGAGCTAGCCTGAACTAGTTGCAGAATGGAAAAGATGGTAGGTTGATTTTTTGAGTTCCTGTATCAGGCAAAGCAGAAAGAAACTCAGGGGTACCTGAGCTGAGTGTTGTTCCTTGATGGAAATAACCCATCAAGGATTTCGTAATATTTATATCATGTTTTTCCTTCTGTCTACTCAGTCTGTCTCTTCAGTTTATTCTACTATCTTTCCATTCACCTTAAAAAATCTCAGTCTGTCCCTTGCTCAAAGTCAGCTATCATTCTTCATTCTATTAAATATCAGTGTCCAAAGCATGTGTAGGAAATGTCTTGCAATTTACGGACCATATTTACTTGCCTCTTGAGCAAACAAAGTAAGCAGCAGCCTAAATATTTTACCTAAAATTTTACCTCCTGCTCTGCTCTTTATCTTCTGCTTGTGGCATGTATTAGATTTTGTTCTCTGAAACAGACGTCATTCTCTGTGGCACATCATTTTTCTCGGGAAGCATAGCACATTAAGTCATACAGACAATTATCTTGATGAGTCATTTAGTCAGATGGTCAGATGGTTTTCCAACAGGTTTTCCATGAGACAATGGAAGAGGGGGAGATTGGATGGAGAGTCAAAGTAGTCAGGGAAGGAGAGCAAGGTGGCCTGAAAGTCAGAGGCTCAGGTGAACTATATCACCTTATCATCTTAGGTCTGAGTTAACTTAAGTATCTTCTGTAATCAAGAATAACAATACCTCCTTAGAAGGCTTCTATGTGAATTAAAGACATAAACTACAAGAAAGTACTTTTAAAAATATGTAAATAAATATATTTGTGTGCATATACTTTGAGGGTAACCAGCAAAAGGGAAAGGATATTAAAAATACAAGTACAATAGAAGTTCTGTAAATTGATCACCCAAAGGACTGTAACTGAATGTTCAACACACAGGTGGTCAACATGAGAAACATCGCTTGCTGTACTATCCGTACATGTGATGCATGTCTATGAAATGTAGGTCAATTTAAGGAGATGGTCAGTGCAGGGACGTGGTCAACCATGCAGGTTCTACTGTACTGTGTCCTTCATCCTTTATAATTTTTTCTTGGCTTTTGAGCCCTCTCTTCTAATAGAAAGGAGCACTCTGGTAGGTCAGAGACTTCCTGTGGGTATGTGGATAGAAAGGTACATGGAATGTAGTCTTGGCATGAGTCTCTGGTTATGTCAACTTTGTAGTAGGGGAATTCAAGCATTTCTATTAATCTCCATCATGGCTAACCTGTCAAAGCAGAAAGGGAAAGAAAACATTCATCTCTTAGAAATAAGCCACCATTCTATCCATAAGGGATGAGTATACACATACGACGAGTGGACTGCATTTAGGATGGTGTTGTTCCTGATGAGTAATGCATGATAAATGATAACTTAAGACCAACTTTCATTTTATGGGCTAAGCCAATGGCAGTTTGTATGTTTAAGAATTATATAGCCCTCTGAGGCAGTTTCCATCCTAGAACTATTGAAGGATGATTTCTCCCTAAAAATATAATTCTGGAGATATTAAGCTCTAGACAAATTCTATTCATTTTTTGTATTATCTCATTTTGATCTGTGCAGTAAGATTATGAAGGAGGAATTATGATGTTGCTTGTTTTGCAAACAAATTTGAAACTTGGAGCAGTTCATAACTTCTTCTGTGGACCATTTACTAACAAATGCAGAACCAGGAGGCAAACCTAGATATTCTGGCTCCAGGGGATACGTGCCCATTGCGATGCCTTTTCTCTACTTTGAGAAAGCTTTCCTGAGAGTTATAAAATAAGTAGTTTTATTTTCTGAGGTTTTCTTAACCTAAAATGGGCGAGCCCTTTGAGTAGAATATCAAATGCCTTTCTTATACCTATCTACAAACTTGGCAGAGAAAATCACCTTGGCAGAGAAAATGTACAATTAAGACCTGTGTGTGAGGGGAGAAAGGCCTCTTGTCTACTAGTTACCACTTCCTTCCATTTTCTTTTCTTTCTAGGAAAAAAAAACTAGCATTTTAAAATGTTGATGGATTTTCCCCCAGACCAGAATAGTCATTCTGCTATTTTAAAGACAGTGTGGATATTGGCATTAGTCCCTCTGCATCTCAGAATGTCAACACATTTGTCAAAAGTGAATTTACCAGTTAAATGTGGCCAAGAGATTTAGTTTATCCAAGTGTCCTACAAAAGAAATAGTTGACCACTGTTTTTCCTGATCAAGGTAATCTGACATATTATTGACATATGTTGTAGATTTACTTTAATCCCATAGTACAGATATGGGCTCTGATAAGTTATTGTGAAATCTAGGTTAAGAGGAGAAGAGTTGTTTCAATATTTATGGGGTTGAAAATGCAGGGTTAGCAAAGGAAATGTTTTAATTGAAACAATATTTTCCTATATATGTTCAGAATAAAATGAAGGGGAATTCTTTTAAAGCTTTCCTGCTTGTTTTCATATATTTGCTGGGTTCTTAGATACATCAAGAATGTTGCTTGGATTTTTTCCCAATATATTTTTTTAGACTTTTGCTTTTAGAACGATCAAAAAATAAACCCAGATCTTTGAGGATTCTCCATACTTCTCGCCAAAAACTATATTAGTTTGCAATCCCACCGGCCATGTAGAAGTGTTCCCTTCTCTACACACCCACGCCGGCATCTGGGGTTTTGGAACTTTGCGATGTGGGCTAATCTTGCTGGGGCTAGGTGATATCTTAGAGCAGTTTTGGTTTGCATTTCTCTGATGATTAAAGATAATGAGCATGTTTTCACGACCCCTGGGTGAAGGGCTCATCTACAAATGGAACTTTGCTCTGGAAGTGAGAACAACGTAACCTAGGGATTATACCCTCACATTAATTAAAAAAAAACAAAAACCAATTTTTTTCTTTTACTTTTTTCAACTAAATTTGTATGATTTCTTATACGTAGGCCTTTCTCATTGTATATTTTAGGTATCCTGGAGATAACCTCAGTGGAAATTGGAGTTGTTGCCGTTAAAGCCATTAACAGCAACTATTACTTAGCCATGAACAAGAAGGGGAAACTCTATGGCTCAGTAAGTATTCTGCTTTTGTTTTCAAATCCACTGCAGTAAGTCATCACCACAGTTTTGTTAATGTTTCCTCCAAACATTAAATAGCTTTGTTATCATTCTATTGCAAGTAAATAGAGACACAGTGGGCTGTTCACCAGCTTTTCAAGAGCTGGCAAAGTAGCTCTTCCACTCTCTAATCTCCTCTGTTGTTCACCCATTAGTCTACCACACAAGCTGTTACTGGCATTTGTCTAAATGTTCTGAACTGCTAACCAGTCAGACTCTCACGGAAGCATCTGGTCACATTGGCACAGGAACTGCAGACAACTTGGAGAAGAATCATTAAAAACAAAGACCTTGAATCAAGCAGAAAACCATGTGCTATGTGTGTGCTGCAGCTGAAGTTAAAACAAGGGCTCAGATGTTTTGTGTTTTGTTAAAATCTGAAATGGGAAAACATATCAAGAAATTCATCATTTTGCACGTTGTTCTATCAACTCTAGGATTTTTATTTATCTAGGCCATAGTCGTTAATTGAAATCATGCCTAAACATCATATATATGTGGAAATATTATCCCATGCAACAAAGTGTGTGTGGAACAAGTATCCAACCAGTATTTTCAGTACATCCATCCTGTGTTCTGTACCAGTATGTTGAATATCAATCACCTCCGCAATCTTGGGTCACAGTCATTTGGACCAATTGTATTAGCCTAAGCTCTCACTTAAAATAACAAATGGTGATTTGGGAATTAAAATTATAATTGTAGGGTGGTGCCTGTGGCTCAGTGGGTAGGGCACCAGCCCCATACACTGAGGGTGTTGGGTTCAAACCCTGCCCTGGCCGAACTGTGACAAAAAAAAATAGCCAGGCCTTGTGGTGGGTACCTATAGTCCCAGCTACTCAGGAGGCTGAGGCAAGAGAATTGCCTAAGCCCACGAGTTGGAGGTTGCTGTGAGCTGTGATGCCACAGCACTCTACCAAGAGCAATAAAGTGAGACTGTCTCTACAGGAAAAAAAAAAAGTTATAATGGTAGTTATAATGAAGTTATAAAGAGTGCAACAATTTATTTTGTTCAAGTTTTTAAAAGAAATATATCAACCAATCATATCAACATGTACTATATGCCAGGTATCATTTGAGATATCGAAGGTGAATAAGAAAAAAATGCATAAGAAAGAAATATAAGAAGTGGGCTTTGACTTCAAATAATTCACTTCCAATAATTTATCTAGGAAAAAGTGTGAAGTAATTACAGAACGTTTAAGTGTTAAATATAAAGGACCAGCAGTAGTAGAGCCACCCTGTGATACGGTTGGAAACTAAATTCTCATTTCTTATTTAGCAATTATTGATGACAGGAGTGGATCAGTTTATGAAGGTGGTTACATTTCATTGTGTTGGTCCAAGAACTAAACCAAGGAAATTCAAACTATTTAAGTTTTTTCCTTTGGTTCCTTTGATTTCTTTTGATTCTATGTGAGTACATTGAAGCCAGCTATAAACTTGATCTTTAAAAATGTTTAGTTACATGTTTTGGAAGGATGTATAACAATATTCTGTGGCCAGAAATAAGACCTATGACACAGATCTCTTAAATTATCTTTTTTCAAAACCAGATCTCATGCCATTTTTATATTGCTTTTAGGATCAAAAGAAATTTTAGAATTTATTTTGTTCATTAGCATAAGCTTGATTATAGTAACTGTTTAGAGGGAGTAACTCTCAAACTTGAGTATGCATCAGAATCAATGGAAATGTTTATGAAAAGACAGAATGATGGGACCCATGCCTAGATTTTCTGATTCAGCAAGTCTATGGTGGGGTTCAGGGATTTCTTTTCTTTTCTTTTCTTTTCTTTTCTTTTCTTTTCTGTTCTTTTTCTTTTCTTTTCTTTTCTTTTCTTTTCTTTTCTTTTCTTTTCTTTTCTTTTCTTTTCCCTCCCTCCCTCTCTCCCTCCCTTCCTTCCTTCCTTCCTTCCTTCCTTCCTTCCTTCCTTCTTTCTTTCTTTCTTTCCTTTTTGGAGATGGGTTTCATTCTGTTGCTGGGGCTAGAGTACAGTGACATCACCATAGCTCACTGTAACCACAAACTCCTGGGCCCCATTGATTCCTCTGTTTCAGCCTCCCCAGTAGCTGAGACTATAAGCACAAACCAACATACTTGGCTAATTTTTCTTTTAGAAATGGAGTCTTGCTTTGTTACTCAGACTTGTCTTGAACCTTGGCTTTAAGTGATCCTCCTGCCTTGGCCTCCCAAACAGCTAAGATTACAGGTGTGAGCCACCATGTCTGGCCTAGTGATTTGCCTTTCTAATGGTCCCTGGTGCTCCTGATGCTGCTGGTTCACTAACCACAATTTGACATACAATAGACTTGCATTTTTTCATATCAGGTCCACTTTTAACTGGGGAGTCAGGAATGCTTTTGGTGTTCCCTTTGGCTAGTATAAATGCTTTTTGCATGGGGGTCAGAAGAATTTTAGGTAAATTTCTCCATTATGCATTGCTCCAATAATGAGCCTTGAAGAGTAACAGACCATTTTAAAAAGCAGCTTCATGTAGATGTTTGCATCATAATCACTTCTGAGACATTTTTTGGCTTTTGTTATACACACCTGGGCCACTCCTTGATCTACTCTATCAAGGTTACTGGGGAAGAGGCCAAGTATATATTCTTTAAAGAGATACTAATGTACACACACTTAGTGAAAAACCAATACTTTAAAGCCAGCTAACATTAATTTAATTTAAATTTAAATTAAGGAATAAAATATAAATAATTTTAATTTATAAAATATCAAAATAATTTTATTAATAGTTGACAAAATACACTTACTTAAAGATATGACATCAAGGAAAATGGATGACTTAGATGAACTCTGATATAAAAATATTTAATACTTTCCCTCCCATTTCTCCACTTTTTTCTTCTACCCCAACCAGTCTATGAATTCTGCTTGTGCTTCCTTTTGAGTGGTAAGCTCTATAAATTATTTCCTTCCATCTTTTTATCTGAAGTAGATGCCCCAAAGCTTTCTATTATATCACCCTGTTTTAATTCTCTGTAGTGGCACTGATCGGAGATTCTTTTTTTTGCAGTTTTTGGCCAGGGCTGGGCTTGAACCTGCCACCTCCTGCATATGGGGCTGGCACCCTACTCCTTTGAACCACAGGTGCTGCCCCCAATCTGAGATTCTTCTCAGTGTATCTGTTGCTGACTATCTTCTCCCGGTAGACTGTGACCTTAGCAAGAGCAGGGCCAGCTTTATGTCCACTATCTGTTCAGCACTTAGCACCATACAGAACACAGAGTTAAACGGTGCACAAACTACCTCTCCTGGCAGCTCAGCCCATTAGAGAACAAGCTTTCCACTTCCAGGCTGTCTCAGAAAGAAATTTATTCCCTAAACACGGGGTTCTGCTTTTGGAATGTTGTATTATTCCCAGAAATAGTGAAAATTGGATGCTTGTTCAGAGTATACCATCAAATATCATGAGTATAGACTCATGAATGTACATAATTTTCTATACCAGGTGATAGTTTTTGCGATTGCTGTCTTCATTTTATTTCACTGATCTCCTAAGCTTTCCTAAAAGTTTCAATTGGGGATCAGACTGATTAATTAAACCAGCTCTATATCTATTCTTTCTTGAATTATTTTCCTCTATTTCTTTCTGGTAACTGTGTATCTTTCTTATATTTTCATTATTCATTCCATGAACATTATTATCTGTTGTATTCTGAGCTTTCTACTGACTGATGGATTATGTAATTAAATTATAAAACTGAATTAAATAGAATAGATAGTCAAATTTCCCAGGTAGCAGGAAAAAATTCAGACTTTTTCCAAATGACCAAAATCTTGCTTTTGAGACCTTGCTCAAAGCACGTCTCAAAATTCAGGTCTTACTTGGACTTTTCTACTTTTGTAACAGTAGTACTTAAGATTCACCTAGATCCTATAAACCAGAATTCCTAGGGTCCTGGCTCCAGAGATTCTTATCATTTTGACCTCTGTCCCAAGGCTTAAAAAACACCCCAAATGAAGAAGCTAGCCCAGAGGAACTTCACTTTAAGAAACAGTATCCTATAAATTAATTTGAGGGAGGAAAAGAGTTAAGCACCCACTCCCACTTTTCTACACACAGCTTTGTCTCAAATATGAAATCACTTGGAATAATCTCAACCCTCTTTCAGTATAAAAATTGCATATCCTTTATAAAATGAGTGTAAGTATCCATATTAAAGAAATGATCCCCTATGCTTCAAAACTATATAGTTTTAGACAGAGCGAGATGAATAAAGAGAAAGAAAAAAATCAACACTAAGGATATGAATCCTTTCCAATGCAGAATTTGTTTTGTTTTATTAAAATCCATACCTTAAATAATTTACCTTTATTTCTTACTTTCAACAAATTAAGTCATCATTTGAATGATACATTTAAATACTTCCTTACAGAAGAGAAGCTTGTAGGACTAATTTATTCTAGGGAAGGAAGCTTAAACTGGTAACAACACAACATGTGCCTGCCTGTGGTGGCTCTGATAACGTTCAAAGTTATAATCAATGCACACATTCAAGAATTTAGAATTTAGTAGAAATTTCGAAAAGTCTCAAGGTCAGAAAAACTCTTCAGTAGAGAACTCAACTACAGTATGCCCACAGGACTCTTGGTTTGGATAAAGAAGGTGGATCTAGATTTGATTACAATTCAAGCCCCAAATCTTTAGCTTCGTAACTATTTTAGCTTGGGTATAAGAGGAGAGGAATATTTCTGAACCTAAGTCTGGAGATCACTGTACCTCCCCTTTGTTAACTTCAGGGGAAGATCCTAGACTTGTGGAGTGAATGAGAGCGAATCTTTGTCCCATCACATCTCCTTAAAACCTTTTGACCACCTGAAACAAAGTCAAAAAGCTATCAAGTGGAATTTCCCAGGACTTAAGTCTTCAGCCTTATCAACGCAGGCATTGCTAGTCACCAGGTTCATAATTTCTTTAACATGGTAGATAACAAAACAAGGCGTTCTGTGTCCTAGTTTTCAGTCATTCCTGGAATTCAGAGAAAAATCTATTCACATCCCAGGTTATGGAAAATTGTAGATAATTTAGTAAAACTGAGAAATGTGGAACTTGAAAAAGAGGCAGATGTCTTCCCTTTTCAGTGACATAGAATTATTTTGGTTTTACTATAATGTCTTCTTTCTTATCAATACATGGATGTGCATGAAATATGAATTTATAGGTGACGTTTGCAAACTTCATAAGCCCACATTCTTCCCACTGTTCTGTTTTCCCCATGCGACACCTGGCTATCACTATAAAAGATTCTTTATTATTCATTCATCACAAATACTGTTAGTAGGTTGCCTGCTTCTTGACAGTCATTCTGGGCACTGAAACCACAGTGCCCGGAATGACTGTCCAAAGCACAGCAGCTTTTTGAAAAGGGCCTCTGTAGTTGGCTACGATGACTAATGGAAATATATCTTGTGCTTTCAAACACAGACTGTTGTGTGGTTATGAGTTGTACTCTTCTGCTGTTGACATTATATATTAAGTGCATGACTTATGTACAAATGGCAACTAAAAGCAACACTCTTGAACTGGAATTCTCTAGCTAGTCTAGATCAAATAGAATCAAGTATCACCATAGAAATGAAAGATTATGTTTTTCCTTTGCAGAAAGAATTTAACAATGACTGTAAGCTGATGGAGAGGATAGAGGAAAATGGATATAATACCTACGCATCCTTTAACTGGCAGCACAAAGGCAGGCAAATGTATGTGGCATTGAATGGAAAAGGAGCTCCAAGGAGAGGACAGAAAACCCGAAGGAAAAACACCTCAGCTCACTTTCTTCCGATGGTAGTCCAGTCATAGAGGAAGGCAATGACTGTAGATGCAGTGGAACCAAAGGGTCTTTGGCCAGGAATAGTTGCTATTCTTCATGAAGACAGTAGTTGGAAAAGCAAAGACACATTGCAGATGTCTGCTTGCTTAAAGGAAAGCAAGCTTTTGAAGGCTATTGTACTCGCTGCTGTCATATGATTTCCTTTTCATTAATTCTGTGTCATGCCTCATAATCAAGATATAAGCAGATCAATGGGATGGAGATTGAAACGAACAACATTGTGGCTGGGTTTTTTGGTTAAGCTTTTGTTTTTGAACCTCTGAGATAGAACACAAAGGACATGGAACAATCTGTTGAATGATCTTCGGGAAAAGTTATTTATGGAATACGAACTCATATCAAAGACTTTCATTGCTCATTCAAACCTAATGATTCCGTGAGCAGTAATAACACGCAAGCATTTACTGGAAAGCATTTGGGTCATCTATGCACAACCAAAGGAGTTTTGGGCGTGGCATTATGGAAGAATTGGATAGGATTAAAAAACATAAACATGTTAGTGTGAAACTGTTCTAACAATATGACTAGTATCGTATGCTTGTGCATTCTGCCTTCATCCCTTTCTATTTCTTTCTAAGTTATTTATTTAATAGGATGTTAAATATCTTTTGGGGTTTTAAAGAGTATCCTCAGCAGTTGCCCTCTGATTTATCTTTCCTTTTTCTTCAGCACATCACCTGCATGTCCATGACCATGTTTTTAAAACTTGGCAAGCACTTCAAAAGTAGGAGATGAGATTAGGGAAGCAATAGGAGTAACCCATGTGCTGTCAGTGGACTAAATTGGCACTTCTGCAGAAAGCCCCATCCACGGTAAATATGGCAGTGCTGTCCCGTGGTTTGAGTGAAGATAGCTGCCTTTAAAAACATATATTACTCCTGAGGCTTCCTTGTCTAAGAAATAGACCAGACGGCCAAATTCTTCTCTTTTGATACATCGATTGGTTTCTAAGAATACACACAAAGAAGGAAAAGGAATTGGTAAATACAACTTCATATCTTCGCCTCATTATTTACTGGTGATTTTTTTGCCTTATGTCACAGTGGCAAATGATGAAGAGGCTGTGTGTGTATATAAGAACCCTTTGTAAGTCCCACAGAATGCATCTCCCCGAAGGAAGGATCAAGGAATTTAGTATGAAGTGCAACTCTTCCGGGGCTTAAACTGAGCAAATAGGTCCTGATATGTGTGTAATCACGTACGAAAACCTGTTCCCGTTGTATGATCTAGTCTTTACAAAACCAAACAAAAGTTGTTTTCTGTAAATTTAAAGAGCTTTAGAAGGTTCCATATTGTAACCATATTGGAATTCATTTCGTTAGAGCAGGTGTAGAAAACAGTACATAAGAGTTTACCAGTCATCAGCACATTGTATTCCACTAAATAAATACATAAGCCTTATTTGCAGTGTCTGTAGTGATTTAAAAAATGTAGAAAAATATTATTTGTTCTAAATACTTTAAGCGATAAACTATAAGAGTATATTGATGCTGCAATTTTATCCTCCTATTTCTTGTTTTGAAAAAGTCTGTTTATTTTTATTGTTTGGATGCAGTATTTTGGCATAAGGAAAAGACTCACTCAATGTGTCTTTTAACAAAGTTTGACCTCTAGAAAGGCTGGTGTTTTGTGATTCTAACTTATTTGTGTCAATGCTTAACCAGCACTTCCAGTTAATCTGTTATTTAAAAATTAGCTTTATTAAGTAATTTTTCTCATAAAGTCATCTCATTAAAGGTCTTAACTTCTCTCGTTCTTCAAAAAAGTTGATATTTCACAAGAAATGCATTGGAGGCACCATGTCCTGGCTTCTGGAGCAAGTTGCATTTCATGGTCCTTTGCTACCAACTTGCCTTTTGACAAAGGGGATTCTAAAAATGTCTAATTTTTGTGGTTGGAATCTGGATGTTAACATTTAATTTGTAACTGAGTCTGAGAGCTATAATGTAATGCATTCCTATCAGAACTAGATATCTTTTTTCTTTTATTTTAAAATAATAATTGCACCTGGCACACGAACACGGACCACCCACAAACAAAAATAATGTTTGGTGAGATAAATATAGTATTACATGACCACGGTAACAGCAAATAGGGCACAAACTGGATTCTTATTTCACATAACCATTTAGATTACCAAAGAGACTGTGTGTAAACAGTCATCATTATGGTACTCAAGACACTAAAATAGCTTCTAGCAAAATGTATCAAAGCTTCAGAGGCCAAAAATAGAAAACATCTCCCTCCCTGTCCTTCTACATCCTCTCTAGCACCCATATCTTAACAGAGAGAAAGACAGAAACCTTTTTGTAAGGAGTAATGAAATTCTCCTGCCTTTTAAAATGACATCTTTGCTTGATATTGAAATACAATTCTCATCCCCTTTGCAACTACTGAAGAAAAACAGTTCCAGCCCTGAATGTTGTGGATTTTTAAAAAAGCAGTTGAGATGCTGGGCCCTCTGCCTTCGTGGAAAGTGTGGGCTCTGGCCCACAAAGTTAAGGTGTATCAGCCAACAAATTTGTGTTCATATGAGCATTGGTTCTGAGAAGACTCCTCCTAAAGATGTAGAATCACTCCCTCCTCCTACCTCCCAAAAGGCTTAACAGTGTATAGTATGTTACATTTGAATAAAAACAATAAAAAATGCTGGGAAAAGAAAATAAAAATATTGTCCTTATTTGTTTTATTGGCCTAAAACTCTACCTAGTAACGAGAAGAGAAGCTCAAGTGTTGTGTGCCTGGCAGGATGTGGTTAAATGCTGCCACCCCCCAAGCCCCAAACAACAACAGAAAAAAAAAAAATTACTCAAACATTTGTAAGGTTTCTTTAATGTTTCACATGTGTGAGTCAGCTATCCTCACTCTAATAACAACCAAATGCTTTCGATTTTTCCTAAGTATTCAGGTCCACCTAGTTTACACAGTGGATAAAGAAGAATGAATTGAAAACAAGGATGGCTTGTGAAACAATGAAAAGCTTTTGGAGGAAAGCCAGGAGGCTGCAAAATATGATTTCAAGGGGATGGAGTAGGTCAGTGAATCTGGTTTGAAGAGTAGAGAGAAAAAAAATACATACTAATGCAAGTTGCTTCCAGGGCCCAAGCAATTTTAAATAATTTAAAAGGATCAACATTCATGCTGCGCCGTCCTCATAATGTAGATGTTAATTCAGGGTTTATGATTATCCAGTGAAGTGAAAGTTACCTTTTTATCAGGGAATGGTTTAGTTGGTCCAAATTTTGTCTACTAAAGATAGGCGTAGGAAGGCTGAAATGTTTAAGAGATGTCTGTACATTAGCATATACACCTGCAAACAAATACCCTTTGGATTAAGAGTTCTTGTCTATTTCATTAGACAAGAATTTTGAAACTTAAAAATGCAAAAAAAAGAAAAGAAAAGAAAAGAGCAAGGGGGAGAGGATAGCTTGGAAGTATGCTGGGAGAAAAGGGGGGAACGTTTAGTTCTGTGGGAAATGAGGCAACTCAGATCTGCTTCCTCTCAGACACTCGTTTCCTCTGATCTCTGATTGGCTTTATTCCGTTGGCGGCTGCTTGCCTCCAATTTAATTCTTTACAGCTCCAAAACCCAAAATCCCTTTTTCTCAGGATCCAAAGATGACAACATCTTAGATGTTACTCATATTGGCCAGGTGTGGATGACATGCCAACCTCTAGAGCAATCACTAGGACAAGGGATTTGGGCCTTGGGATTGGCCCATCTTCAGTCAACATGACCACAGAGGAGCAAGGTGCAGACTTTGGCAGCCCACGCACTTGGCAGTGCTGAAGAATGGTGTGCTAAGGAGAAACCAGAACTGGGCAGGTGCAAAAACGAAATGGTTGCTAGCTCCCTCTATTGAAATGAAACTACTGACAAACATATTTTTTATTCCTGTATTTTTCCTGATTCCAATTAGTCTTCGCCTATTTGTCTAAATCAGAGAGGTTTAAAGCTGTTTCTTGTTCATACATTCTCTAAATGGAAAGATTATATTTGTATTGTTTTGGTTTAAGCCAAGGGTAGGACCCTGAATATAGCCAGGTTCTCTGAGTTTCTGAAAACTTTATAGAATGACAATTGGGATGAATGCCACTTTTCACAGAATTAAAAAGCTGATCTTCCCACTAAATATCAACCTGTATTACAAAGCGATGTTATGAATATGTCTCTACGTTTATCCCGATTGTGTAACTAGTATTTTCAAGTATATCAGCATATAGAAAAAACTCTGAGACACCAATGTCGTTTGTTTTCTTTAAATTGTAAAATAAAAAGAGGAAAAAGAAAAGCCTGTTTACATCTTTTACTACGTCTTGGATATATGCAACATGTGACAAAGGGAAACTTTATGACTTGCCTTTCTCTTTCCTTTTGCAGATTAGGAAAAAACATAAAACATAAAATGCCCTTGCAGGTCGATAATCTACCGAAAGCACCTTTGCAAACACTATGTATTAGCTAAAATGGAATAATCCTGATCAAACTAATGAGATCAAAGGAATTAGTCTCATTCCCAAGTGGCTAATAGTGTATATTTCCATGAGCCTGTTCCATGATAGCAACTAAGGGGAACAATTCTATAGTCAGAGGAAAGCCATATGCCAACCATACATGCATGTGGCATGGATTATCCTACACGTTTTTATTATCCTCCACAAAAGAGCCTGTGTTCATTTTTTAATATAGGCAATTGCATCCTCTAGAGATGAGCACAGCGAATGAAGAATCAAAACATCCCATGTTCCTCATTACAACTTTAAATTAAACATATGCCTTTGTACAACTTAAGCAGTGACCCCAGCTGTAGAATAACCAACAGCAGTGTGGCCTTAAAGTTTGGTTTTAATTACCTTATACACATTGAATGCCCAAATCATCTTACAATTTTCTAAATTATTTAGTTATCATTTCTGCGGTCAATTTAAGCTGCTGACAATGCAAATATTCTCAGAGAGGTCCTTCAAGAAGAAGAAAATGAAAACCAGTGTCTCATGAGGTATTATAAATGAAAAAGACGGGATTTTTATAGCTATGAGATGCATTAAGGCTAGGGCTCCCATCAAGTCAATGTAACATTAAAAATATCGTAACATCAGATATTTAAACACTAGATTTCTGGATAGTCTTTTTTTTTTCTTTCAGTGACATGATCAGTATGAATATCAGACACTAGTGCTAGTTAAGTCAATATCTATAAACATGTTATTAAAATAATCTATCTTACGGGGCTTTCCAACTGAGAAAAACGAAAGAGAAGCACTGGATGAGGGCATTGCATGTGAGCAAAGGTGTGAACGATATCCGATTTGCTTTCCTGATGTATTGGATACTCCGGGTACAAAATGCATTTCACAATTTAAACCTACTCTCATGCATCAAACAAATAAGACCAAAAAGGATTTTTAAGTAAGTGTAGCAATTGTTTCTCCTCATCTTACAAGGTTCCACACCACATCCTCCAACATCCCCTAAGAGGTAGTCACACCAGTATATTTCAACTGCAGTGGGTAATCTTTCTTTTCTTCTCATTTTTAATGCCAGGGGATATTAGGTAGCTGTGTGACATGTATTTTCTTCTTAGATTCACAAGCAAAAGATTGGCCTTTTTTAGACTAAGTATCTACTTCAGCTGCCTTAAATGAGTAACAACTGTAAAAAAGTTAGAGATTGTTGGACTCCCTTCATATTGAGAACCTGGAATTCCATTCTCTAGTGACGGAATTATTGATACCTCATTATTTAAATGATTCAATCCTCCTAGTATTAGGAAAAAAATTAACATGGGGGTGTTAGGGTTGAAGTCCTAAATCCCAGTGCCTTAGAAAGTGGTTGTAATTAAAAACCAGGATCACTACAGATGTAAGTAGGTAGGATGAAGTGGGACTAGAGTAGGGTGGATCCCTAATCCGACTGTTGTAGCAATAAGAGGGGGAGATGTAGACACGGACATGCACACAGGGAGAACAGTCTTAGTCTATTTAGGCTGCTGTAACAAAATGCTTTAAACTGGGTGGCTTTTATAAACAACAGAAATTTATCTCTCCTAGGTCACAAGTCTGAGACCTAGTTGCCAGCATGCACGAGTTCTGGTGAGGGTCCACTTCCTGGTTCATAGTGGCAACTTTTCAATGTAAGGAAGCTCTCTGGGTCTCTTTTATAAGGTCATTAACCCCATTTAAGGGGGCTCCACTCTCATGACCTAATCACCTCCCAAAGGCCCCACCTACTATCATATTGGAGATTTTCTTTCAACATGAATCTGGGGGAGACACATACATTCAGTCTACAGCAAGAACACCACAGGAACCTAAAGGCAGAGACAGAGGCTCTGAGTCTTCTAGTCTCAGAATATCAAAAATTGCCAACAAACCACCAGACTATGTGAGAATGGCATGGCCCAGCTTCTCCCTCTTGGCCCTCAGAAGGAACTACCCTGCCAACGCCTTGACTGCAGATGTCTAGTCTTTAGAACTGTGAGACAATAAATGTCTGTTGTCCAATCCATCCAGTTTGTGATACTTAGTTATGGATGTCCTAGGAAATTAATACAGGGGCTTTAACTTAAGACCACAGAACTCAGAGTTGGGAAGTTGCCTGACACATCTGGAATCTTAAATCCTTCCTTTGGTACACTAGAATTATTTGGTACCAAGATTCATGTTGGTAAAGCAACCAAATCCCTTAGACATGTCACTGCAAAGCCCCACATGCAGGTTTGTACAATAAGCCTTTAATTGTATGAAACTTTACCCCCCAAATTTATTATATAGTTAACCCAATGGCCCTAAACATGACAGATCCAAATAACTACATTAACATATGCATGTTAGATAAGTTCGATGTAGGCCAGAAAATTTTGCGTGAAATAGACTTGCTATAGGTAAGTTTTTTAAATTTTTGAGCTTCTCTGTGTACTATGGAAATAAGGAAAAACATAATCAAGCTAACATTTACAACACTTATGGCAGCCTTCATTCATGCCAGTTAATTTATAGCAAATTTTACAGACTACTACGTCTTCATAATGATCTTTTTACATAAAAATATTTGAAATCACACTATCAAGGAGATATAAAATAATTAAATCGGTTAATATTTCAAAATTTATAT
>CAUYTI010144557.1:0-24836 GCA_963575145.1 Galago senegalensis
TTGTGGCGAGCGCCTGTGGTCCCAGCTACTTGGGAGGCAGAGGCAAGAGACTCGCTTGAGCCCAGGAGTTGGAGGTTGCTGTGAGCTGTAATGCCACGGCACTCTACCCAGGGGGACAGCTTGATGCTCTGTCTCAAAAAAAAAAAAAAATAAATTTTTCCATTTTATTTTGTCTTAAGTGCTTTTTAAGTTCTTACTTTGGAATTATTTTAGACCCACAGAATACAACACAAAATTCCTTTTCTCAGTTTCCTCTAATGTTATCATCTCATATTACCAATGTTCAACTATCTAAACTAGGAAATTAACAGCAATATAATACTATTAACTAATCTATAGACCTCATATGAATTTCATAAATTTTCCCACTAATGTGCTTCCACTGGTCAACTAGTCAGTTTAGACTAAGCTCTGTTAGTGTGTTACAGGAAAGAGCCTGTTGCATGGCAAGAACGACACCATTCTGAGGTGAAAAATGCCATAATGACTAATGTTTGACTCCATACGAAAGGTATTCTGTAGCAAGGTCTTAAGACAATGCTTACGACACATATAACCCCTCACGAAGGTGTCCATCTAACCTCTCCAGGGGTCATAAGTTTCACAAGAAATCTTAGACATGACCAGCTGCACATGTTTTACCAAAAGAGCTTGCTATACAGAGGATGTTTTCTGGAGAGTAGGTATGGAGATCATGGCTTTGTAGCTGCCTGAGTGAGACGCTGCTTCTCTTCCTAAGGCCCTAGCAAATGTTTTTTTCTGAGAAACTGGATTTGTCAGCCTCTTTTCACTCAGCTCCCTCAGTCTTTGTGGATAGGTTTTTTTTTTGAGATAGAGCCTCAAGCTGTTGACCTGGGTAGAGTGCTGTGGCATCACAGCTCACAGCAACCTCCAACTCCTGGGCTCAACCGAGTCTCCTGCCTCTGCCTCCCAAGTAGCTGGGACCACAGGTGCCCACCACAATGCCTGGCCATTTTTGGCTGCAATCATCATTGTTGTTTGGCAGGCCCGGGCTGGATTCGAACCCACCACCTTAGGTGTATGTGGCTGACGCCTTAGCCAATTGAGCCACAGGCGGCGAGCCAGGATAGGTTTGTATATACCTGCTAACCATGGAACATGAGTCCATCTAGGTGGCAATACCCCAGGCCTCAGCTTTTCCTTCTTTACATGGAGAGGAAGTACACATACTAACCAATCCACAGCTTCAGAGGTAGCCCCTACTGGAGCCAGCCCTTCTGAGGGCCCTGTCCACCCTCCACAGCACTGGCCAGGCCACCCAGAAAGATTCCAGGTTGGGTCTGAGACATGTCAGGAAGGAAGCCTTGGGCTTCAGAATAATCTTGAACCTCAAGGAAATCAGGAGTCAGTTTAGTTCAGAAGGAGAGCCAGGGCAAATCATTTGTCCTTTTTTATCTGGAAAATAGAGGAAACAGTGCCTTCCCCATAGCTGTAATAGAGATTAGAGTTGATATTTGTAAAGTCTCCACTATTCAATATTCAAGGGCTGCCACCATCTTCTCTCAGACAATGTAATGTAAGAAATGTTAATGTTGGCTCAGTGCCCATAGTGCAGTGGTTGGGGTGCTTGCCACATACACCGGGGCTGGGGGTTCAAACCCAGTCCATGCCTGCTATACAACAGTGACAACCAACTACAACAACAACAAAAAATATAGCTGGGCATTGTGGCAGGCGCCTATAGTCCTAGCTAGTTGGGAGGCTGAGGCAAGAGAATTGCTTAAGCCCAAGAGTTTGAGGTTGCTGTGAGCTGTGATGCCAGAGCACTCTACTAAGGGCAACATAGTCTCAAAAAAAAAAAAAAAAGAAAGAAAAAAGAAAGAAAGAAAGAAAGAAAAGAAATGTTAATGTTATGTGTAAAATGCAGCCACATAATGGGGGCAGGATTATCATAACTGAAGAGAAATTCTTGGAGGGGGTGAAGGAACACAAACATTTTTTTATCTTATTTGTTATTTCTGCCTTGTCTAAAAAGGGTTTAAGATATTAGAATGATAGTAAAAAGTGCTGGTAATTGCTCCACTGGCTCAACCACTCTGACAGGCCTCAGCTTTTCCTTCTTTACATGGGAACAACTCTTGCCTTCCCTACAAGAAGGGTCAGGTTGGTGACTAACTGATCCTCCTGGTTTCTGGAGTAGTAATGGACAGAGGCTCCTCCCAGTTCCTCTGCCCCAAGCAAAGGACAGCAGAAGGGAACACACCTGTGTCAGAGGCACAGAAATTCAATCTGAAGCCCAGAAATGCTTGAAGAACCACAGACTAAACACCCATCCATCTGAGAATCACCAGGAAGGTACCACAAGAGGGTATTTCCAAAGAGAAAAAAAAGAGTGACAAAAACTGAAGGGAAGGTGCAGCTAGAGAAGATCAGGTCAGTGGAAAGGAGAGGGTGGGTTGGGAACCATACCATCCTTCAGCTTCTCATCCTGGGGGAAGGGCCCATCAGGGAGCACATCGGCAGTAATGAGTATCATCCGGGAGTCCTCCAGCACCTGGGAGAACCCCACCTGGTCTGAGTGGCTTTGCAGAGCCCATCATAGACTGGTCCCATCCCACTTACTTAAACCCTACAACTCTCTGTGTGTACAGTTCCCCCCTCATTGAACACCAGCCCCTCAGGAAATTCCTACTCATCCATTGGTGCCCAGACCGAGGGCTAGGACTGCTGTGAACTGCCCCATGCCTGCACACACCTTAAAGAGCCCCTTGAGCATGACGTCAAGGATCTTGTACTGCTGGTGGACATCATTCAGCTGTGCTAGGTTCTTCAGTGCCGACAGCTGCTCCCGCCGCTTCACCTCAAACATCTTTTTATCTGGGCAGCATTAAGTTAAGTGGCCAGCAACTATAGCCCTGCCTGAACAATCCAGTGGTTCTCATGAGCAAGTATTTGTAAGGGCCACAGATGTCCATGGCTGGGACCTCCCAGGAAGGAAACAAACTGAGAAGTACACAAGCCCTGCACTGCATTTCACAGAGAGTTTTGTACCTAAGAGCCTGATCGCAGCACTCCAGAGCTTGGCTCCCCCACCTTTCCTTCACTGTAGTCTTCTGTCATCTCTACTGTTCCAGAATGCTGTTTACTCTACCTGGATGTCCCTCCCTTTCCCTAGGAGTTTCTACCCTTTCAAGTCCTATCTCAAAACTGACCCATCCTGGGCCCATCAGAGCCCTGATCAGAGTACAACCATCATTTGTTTGGATGCTTTTTCCCCCTAGGCCTATAGACTCCTCAAATCTAGGCACTGGTCTTGACTCATCTTCATGTCCACAAGGCCTGACCCAGAGATAGCCCAGTCTACCAGGGAGGAGATGAGCCAATAATCCAGAATTCCTGAGTCTCTGCCCAGATTCTTGGCCACAAGGTACTGGCACAGGTGCAGTTCTCACCGAGCCTTTGTAGCCTTAGAGATGTGCCTTCTCATCTCCATTTAACATATGGGGAAACTGAGGCTCAGGAGAGAACTAACATGTTCAAGGTCTGGCTTGAAAACCTTCCTTTCTCCCCTTTTCCCACCAGCTGGGCCTGTCCATTTGTGGAATCTCTCAGGAGTTCTGGGTTTAGACTTCACAGACTGCTCAGAGACAGTAACCCTAACTCCAAAGGATACAGATCTCCAGCTGTGGGTCCAGGGAACTCCTTAGGGTGCCTGTGGCCCCTGTCCCAGACAGCAGCAGGACAAAGAGAAAAGCCTGGAAGCGAAGAAGGTCCATATCCAAGATCCTGGAGCTAAAGGAGTAATGGGTAGAAAAGGAGTGAGACCTAGAGTTTGGGGTTACATACACAGAGTGCAGGTGAACTGCCACTTCCCCTGGCATGGCCTAGCCTTCAAATACCAAGAATCCAGCTTTGGGAAGCCCTGAAGCCCACTCCCTAGCCCAGGGCCTGTGACCAGAAGACATGCAATAAAGACCCATAGGATAGGCTCAGCTCTGTGGCTCAAGCGGCTAAGGTGCCAGCCACATACACCTGAGCTGGTGGGTTCAAATCTAGCCCAGGCCTGCCAAACAACAATGATGGCTGCAACCAAAAACTAGCCAGGTGTAAAAAAAAAAATAGCCAGGTGTTATGGCAGGCGCCAGCTACTTGGGAGGCAAAGGCAAGAGAATCACTTGAGCCTAGGAGATGGAGGTTGCTGTGAGCCATGATGCCATAGCACTCTACCCGGGGCAACAGCTTGAGGCTCTGTCTCCAATTAAAAAAAAAAAGACCCATAAGATAGTAGGAGGGAGGAAGGAAGATAAATGTTAGCAACACAAAGGTGCTCTGAGCACAGGAGTCAGTGGCCAGAGCTCTGGGCTAGAGGTGGGCCCCTGCCCCTGACTGTGAGACCTTTGGCAAATTGCCCAGTCTGAGTCTCAGCTTCCTTATCTACAAAACTGGGATAAGGAAGTCACCTCCATACTGCAGCAAGAGAGGCCTGGGTGAGGCACATACCTGGAGACAGAGGGGTAGCCACTATCCTAGCCTTCATGGAAGATCAAGGAAGCCCAAGCAGGCAGGGGGTATGTGAAACTTTTGGGATTTCCTCCATCCCTGACTTCTGTCATCAGAAAGGAAGAATAGACAAAGGGTGGGAAGGGAGATGGAGGAGTCTTGAGGTAAGAGAGTTGCTACTCACTCACTTTGGAACCACAAAAGCAACACCTGTTGCTATTCCAGCAACATCCCACAATTACTTATTGAATACTGCAACAGTTCACATTCCTAGATCTCAATATGTGATTTGAAGGTTATACATCACTGCCTTCTACTCTTCCACTTTCTCTCCTTGGGAGGGTACAACTTTTTTGCTTGGCTGGAGTGATAATTCTCTTTTAAATATTTCCATCAGAGTGGCACCTGTGGCTCAAAGGGGTAGGGTGCCAGCCCCATATGCCAGAAGTGGCGGGTTCAAACACAGCCCCAGCCAAAAACTGCAAAAAAAAAATTTCCATCAGTTCCTATAACTGTTTTCTCTGGTTTTACCTCTGCTATTATAGCCTGACATCAAAATGCTCTGTATTGAAGGCCTAGAAAAGCAATATTTTCTTCTAATATAATTTGATTTTGTACTTTTGGCTTTTATTTTTGGAGAGAGTCTCATTTTGCCACCTTTAATAGAGTATCGGTGGCATCATAGCTCACAGCAACCTCAAACTCTTGGGCTCAAGTATTCCTCTTGTCTTAGTCTCTCAAGTAGAGACTATAGGAGCTTGCCACCATCCCCGACTATTTTTAGAGGTGGGGTCTCATTCTTGCTCAGGCTGCTCTCAGAACACCTGAGCTAAAGTAATTCACCTGCACTGGCCTCCTAGGGTGCTAGGATTACAAGTGTGGGCCACTATGCGTGGTCCTTTTCTATTTTCTTCAAATCTTTTTTTTGAGACAGGTTCTCACTCTGTCACCCAGGCTGGCATACAATGGCACAGTCACAGCTCACTACAGCCTCAAACAATACCTGGGCTCAAGCAATCCTCCTGCCTCAGCTTCCTGAAGAGCTGGGACTACAGGGAACACCACCACACTCCGTTTTTTGTAGAGATGGGGTCTCACTTTGTCAGATAGGCTGGTCTCAAACTCCGAGCCTCAAGCTATCCTCCCTACTCAATCTTCCAAAATGCTAGGATTAAAGATGTACGCCACTGTGCCTGGTTGACCTGGTTTTTTTTTTTTTTGGAAACAGAGTCTCACTCTGATGGCTTTGGTAGTGTGCTGTGGTGTCACAGTGCACAGCAGCCTCAAACTTTCCGGCTTCCCAGGAATTCTCTTGCCTCAGCCTCCCAGTAGGTTACAGGCACCTGCCATAACACACAGCTATTTTTAGAGATGAAGTCTCGCTCTTGTTCAGGCTGGTCTTGAAACTGTGAGCTCAGGCAATCCACCTGCCTGGGCCTCTCAGAGTGCTAAGATTATAGGCGTGAGCCACCATGCCAGGGCCTGTGGCTTACTTTTATGGATGTGTCTGAATTGTTCCATGTAACCACGAATTTCTCATGCTTTCTGCAAGAGGCATGTATTCCCCTGCGCAAGGTACTATTTTCTTGTTTACATTCCTTACAATATTGTGTACACTCATAACCTTAGACATACTCTTCTTATGTCTGATTAAATTCAAGTACCTTTTAATTAGGTTCAACCTCCAGATTACCCAAATGAGCTTCTCATGAAGAAAAGCAATCACACTGTGGGAATTTGGTTTTTTAATTTTTAAACCTTTTTGGTAGGTAACTGGCCTAAGAAACAAAGATTTTGCATTTTATCAAGGTAATTTCCTGTGTCATCTTTATTGGGTTTTAATGATTACTTAGGAAAGCTGAGCTTTTAACATGAATTTTTGTTTAGTTTTGTTTTCTAAATGGGGTCTTGCTGTGGCCCAGGCTATCCCCAAGCCTTCTAAGGTAGCTGGGACTACAGGCATGGACCACTGCACCTGGCTTTTTTTTTTTTCTTTTTTTTTTTTGAGTCAGAGTCTCACTTTGTCACCCTTGGTAGAGTGCTGTGGCATCATAGCTCACAGCAACCTCAAACTCCTGGGCTAAAGCAATTCTCTTGCCTCAGCCTCCCAAGTAACTGGGACTACAGGTACCTGCCACAACACTCTGCTATTTTTAGAGATGAGGTCTTGCTCTGGCTCAGGCTGGTCTCAAACCTGTGAACTCAGGCAATCCACCGGCCTCAGCCTCCCAAGTGCTGGGATTACAGGTGTGAGTCACCGCCTCCGTCTCTTTCTAAATGAGCATAGGCTATCTTAGATCAGGTCTGCCCACTGATTTACCAGGACACCTGTCTCAGGGAGAGATGCTCAGTTATAAACATTGACAGGACGCAGAGGTCATCTGGAAAATCCTCCACTCCCCACAGGTTAGAAAACTTAAGTCTAGAGAAAGAGTACCTCCCCCCATCCACCGTCCTGTTCCAGACTCAAGGCAATCAGAATCTCGTGCAAAATTTGGGGGGTAAAGGGGAGTACCAGACAGCCAGCAATGAGTGCAGTAGGTTAGAAATGGGAGACGAAAGCTGAAAAAGCAGATTTCAGGCGGCAGGGGGGTTGGAGGGGGGCCGCAGGTCTTGCTTTTTCTACTGTTACACCCATTTTCTCAGCCTCTCAATCATGCAATGCTCCCGCCCTGCGCGTCCACAGAGCTCTTTCCGACTCAGCACGAAACTCGAACTTATTCTGCAGAAGTGACTCGATGGTGGCGGGCCTAGGTTGTAGCCCCCGAGTTTTCGGGACTTCCTAGAGGAAGGCGCGAGTCTTTTCAAGGAAGAGAACCGATCTACGAAACTTCCTCCCCTCGCCCTGCAGCAGGCTGGAGACCTTTGGTCTCCACAAACCCGTCCCCAGATGCCTACAGTCCGGCAAGTCAGCCACCACCTACCTGGCCGGACGGTGTGGGAAAGGGCAGACCTGCCCGCGGTAGGAAAGACACTCAACTCCGGCGCTTCAGGAGAGCACCAGCATACTGACTGCCGAGCGCCGTTCCAACAACTCCGCGCTCTTGGCCAATGAGCGCGGGCCGCGAACGCCTACTGTTTACCTCACTTCCGGCCCCGCCCCACCCCACTGGGCTCCAGTGAGCGTCCGCCAAGCTGCAGGCCGGGCCTCGTCCCGCCCACTCGGTGCTCCGGGTGCGGCCGTGTCCCTCCATGCCCCTCGGTGCGAGTTGGATGGGAGGAAGTTTAGTAAGTCTGCAGGTGCTGTCTGTGCCCAACTTCCTGGCGTGTCGGCTGACCCGGCAACCCTACACGTGCCCTCCTTAAAACTGTTTCGTCATCTCTGACCGCGTTTTTTGGACTTAAGTTACCAAGACCACTTTGGTGGGTCGTGACTAGCACTTTTTTTTCCCCTTTAAGGACCTAGTAGAGCCTGCTGTGCGGCAGTCATCCCCGGCTCTTCCCTCTAATATACCAACTTCTCAACCGGCCCGTTTTGCGTAGGGTCAGGACAACCCGACCCGAGGGGGTGGGGGGCGTACCCAGTTCCGGGCACTGGGGCCCTACCAGGAGAAAAGGGAGCTGGAGGCCCAGGCTGAACTCGGATCTAAAGCAGGCACAGTTGTGGGGCGCAGACAGAGCTGCTCCCTGGCTATGTAAATACAGGCTCTGAGGAAAGCGGGAGGGAAAGGAACAGAGGCGCCCTACTAGGGAACGGCCTAGGCCGAGACCGTTTGGCTCAGCCGCAGGGGCTTTGTCTGGAAATTAAACCTCTGTACACCTCCACGTGAGGTGAGGCAGCAGGTAAAGTGATTGGAACAGAGCAGCCCTATCCATGTGCCGGTTCTTTGCCCCTCCAGCCCTAAGGAAGGCCTGACTCTGCATCCAGAGAGCAAGGTGCATCCAGCTGGTGCTCCTCCAGGATTACCAGAACAAACCCTCCCCCTCTCTCCCTCAGGATAGGGTGACCAGACGTCTCGCTTTTTAACAATTTGTCCCGCGTCCCGGGGCGTTTTTAAAAAGTCCCAATTTTTGGAAAGAATGCACGAACGGGCGGGAGAACAGGCAGGGAATATACAGTTTTCAGCTGCCATGTGGCTATTTCACCAGAATATGAGTTTTATATTATTTTTGTTAATTTTATAATGTTAAACTGTAATAATAACAAACAATTGTTGAGAGTGATTATCGAGAACTGCTTATCAAAGTTTGCATTGTTGTTAGGCCCTACCCTGCCCCGCCCCCGCCATGTTGTCCCCCTTTACAAATGTTAAAATCTGGTCACCCTACCTCAGGACCCCATCAATCTCCTGATGAAATAATATGCTGTCCAACTGGTTCAGAAACCAGCACAAGCGAGACACGATGAATCCAGAGTGAAATGTTTTTGGAGAGCCCAGGCAGGTCTGTGAATGTACCATTTTATTTCCTGATTGCATTTCAACAATGGAGTAAATGACTCCAGATGAATGACTTCAGTTGTCATCCATTTCCCAACTTTCTCCAGGTCTCAGTTCTCCATTTCTAGGCTGTCAAGTCCTGAAGGTCAGTCTCTGATGTGGGACAGAGATACAGCCACCCCTCCCAGGCAGCTGGCAGCAAAACTTGAGAGGAGAACAACAGAAAAGAGGGGCCCGACCATAAAGGGAACACACTTCCAGAGTCCAGAAAAAGGCAGAATGGTCAAACAAAGTACTCCTAAGAATAGTGGGTAAATTCTAAATTGGGACCTTAACCACTGCGCTAGATAGTTGCTATACATAGAAAAGGCAAGGAGAGCCTGAGAGGCAGCCCCTATGGGTGGGGAAGAAGCACTCTACCCCATGCACAGGCCTCTTGACTGCAATGACTCTGGGGTACAGCAGCTGCCCCCTAGAGGGCCTCTGAACACTGCTACAGCCTCACACACACCCTGTGTTGGACTGAGGAACACTTGTGCCAAATGGGTTTGGACAGCTTTCTACAAATCTTTTGGCCAGGGGTCCCATGTGCAAGAAAGGATACAGCATGTCCTGTGGGAGCGGCTGGCCCAGGGAAGCACTAGGCAAAAGGCCCTCCAAAGAGGCCTGCAAGGTCTGGGCCATGCTATGGTCAGCCAGCAGGCCCTTGCTCTGGATCTAAAAGAAGAAGTCAGTGAAGGCAGGCCTTCTCAGAGCCTACTCTATAGGCCCTCCCTAACAGCTTCCCAAGCCCTGCACTCCCCACCTCCCATTGGCTGCTGTGGCCAGAGCTCCCACCCTCCACAGAGAAGATGGTCTTGAGAGTCTATTCTCACAGTGGCTACATGGCATCCCCTTCCCACGCACCTGCAGAAAAAAGCTGTGCAGAGCCTGGAGTGTAGTGTTTGAGAGGGTAGACAGGTCAGCCAGAGTCACACCTTGCAGAATATGACCCACCTCTTCGTGAGAGAGGATGTTGCTGCTCTGGTACCGCACAAACTGGCCCAGGAAGAGAAGCCCCAAACACCCAGTAATTTGGAGTTTCCTTCATTCATAGATGTCTCCTGTGTCCCTATTATACTCAGCACTACTCTGGGGACACTGTTTTAAAGCCTGTAGAACCCTGCCTCCAAGGAGCTCAGACTTGGTAGGTGGGTGGGGTTCTTGGGTAATAAGGCAAACTGAGGCCCAGAGAGAATTGATCCTACTGACCCCTTTGGTCTTGGCTCCCTTCTCCCTGAGCCTTGCACTGCACTCTCATGGTCAAGATGAACTGTGTAGTTCCCCTGACACACCATCATGTATTTTTGTGCCTGTTGTTCTTACCACACTACCTGCAACACTGTTCCTCCTCTCTATTATTAGCCCTTCAAGCCTCAACTAAACTGTTAACTTCACTGCTGAGGAACGATTACACTTTTCTGTGTTCCCACACCAACCACTGACTTATTTGTTGATCTATTTCACTATCACAGGCTCACTGCTTACAATAATGGGCCCTTACTCTGTGCCAGTTAACATCTCCTCTCCTGCTCATAACATCATATTTTAAACATTTAATTTACTTGCCTATCTTCTCCTCTAAACTAAGAGACTCTAAAGGCAGAGCATTTGACTTACTGACATCTTCATGACCTAGCAGATCTGGCATGAAGTGGGCAGGCCTTGGTCAACATTTCATGAGAGAAATAAGAGAAGGTATCAGTCTCCTAAGGTGAGGAGACGTGAGCCTTCAGAGGAATCCTCTGAGCAGGTCTCTTATAGGAGGAAGGCCCACTCAGCTCCTCTGCCACCTTCTCTGAAGATTAGAGTTACCTTAAGTAAGGTGACCCTGGCCTCTTCAGTACCACCCAGCTCAGGATATTCCTCAGACCACAAGACTATCCTTTATGCACTTACCAGGGTCATAAGCCTTAAGATGTCAGGTCTAAGGAAGGAATTCTCTCCAGCATCCAAGAGGGTAAACAGCAAAAACCGATTCCAGGGCTGGGAGGCCACATGGAGTGCTGCAGGAAACACCAGTCACCCCGGGTTATTAATACTGCTTTGTCAAAGGCCCTGAAGCATTGCTAAAGAGAACCCTCTCCTATTGGCTCAAAAAGGGGCTGCTCAGCTGAGAGAAATACATTGGATAAGATGACCTCAGAAAGCTTCTATCCACCTATGGTGACCGGCTCAGTGAAACTATATAACCCATGATTGAAGCAGACAGTAGGAAGGACTCTGTCTACTTAAGAGCATTGTGATCTTGGTTGGGCATGTCTGAGCCCCAGTACCCTCCTCTGTATAGTGGACATCCCTCTGTATAATGGACATGACAGTGTTCTTGCAACATTGTTAAAATAATTAAGCAAAATGAGTATGAATCACACAACAGGATGGAAGCCTGGGATAGGAGGGTGGCAGAGGTTGGCTCCAATTGCCCTATAGGAACATCAGAGAATGGAGAGAATTTCTACCAATGTCTGGGCTCCGGACATGTAGGTAGTCAAGTAAGGCCTCCAGACAACCAACACAGGCCTGAGACAATAGAGGATCCTTCTGCAGAAAAAACAGAAATTCTGGTCAGGTTTTTGCCACCAATGGATTTGGTGCCAACCAAGAAAAGACATTTGGTTTTCAGAGTTATTTGAATTACAGAATTTCAGATTTGGGATTGTAGTTCTGTAGATAATCAAGAAATGTTTGTTGGTTTCATCTCTTACCCACATACAAAGCACAATGCTTTTACTGGGTGATTTACCTATGTTCAAGAGAGTGTTTTGTTTCAGAAAAGGACATAGAGGCTTGGCGCCTGTGGTGCAAGCGGCTAAGGCATCAGCCACATAGACCTGAGCTGGTGGGTTCGAATCCAGCCTGGGCCCACCAAACAACAATGATGGCTGGAACCAAAAACTAGCTGGGCATTGTGGTGGGCGCCTGTAGTGCCAGCTACTTGGAATGTGGAGGCAGGAGAATCACTTGAGCCCAGGAGTTGGGGGTTGCTGTGAGCTGTGAATGCCATGGTACTCTACCCAGGGCAACAGCTTGAGGCTCTGTCTCAAAAAAAAAGAATGGTCCTTGAGAGCAAAGCCTCAAGTCTATTAAAACTAAGTAGCTACCTGATTTCTAATCTGATAACACTACATTCCACCCCTACCCCAACCCAAGTCTGAGCACAAATGGTACCTGTCTCTTCCCTGCTTATGCCCACCTTTTCCATTCACCCAAGGGCCCCCAGGAATATTAGCAGCTGGACTTGAATCAGAGAAGTAAGCCTGAAAGAGCACCAAGACCATCTGTCTCTGGTGAGCAAATTATGGAAAGCAAAACCAACCAGCCCAGAGGGCCTCATTCTGAACCTCCAGGTGCAGGGCCAAATGAAGACTTGTGGCCATGCTGAGCAGTCTCATCTACTGTATTCCTTCAAACCTGACACTTGCCAACACCTGTTTTTTGTTTTTGTTTTTATTTTTTGAGACAGAGTCTCAAGTTGTCACCCTGGGTAGAGTGCCGTGGTGTCACAGATCATAGCAACCTCCAACTCTTGGGTGTAAACGATTCTCTTGCCTCAGCCTCCCAAGTAGCTGGGACTACAGGTACCCACCACAACACCTGGCTACTTTTTGGTTGTAATTGTCATTGTTGTTTGGCGGGCTGGGGCTGGATTTGAACCTGCCAGCTCCAGTGTATGTAGCTGGTGCCCTAGCTGCCAACACCTATTTAATGCATACTTACAGGTATGGCTGAGCACTGGGGCAGGGGAGGGGAGGCAGAGGAAGCAGCTGGTGGGAGCACCCATCTCTTCTCAATTCAGCACACTCCAAGACATCAGTCCAAAACCCTGCAATCCCATCCCTCTCCAGAGGCAAGAGTTACCTGCTATCACTCCAGAGCATCTCCCTGGACTGAATTTCCACAAGGAGCCATCTCCTGAGTAACACCCACCTCTCTCCCCATCCTATGCCCCATGGATGGAGGAGTGACTAGTCCAATTGATGACTTTGTGAGAAGAAACACTCAACTCAGTTCTCTCAGTTCAGACTCAAACACTCAGTTCAGACTCTCATATGAACCTGCTTATCTGCAAAAGAATGTTTTGGTCTACTTTGGTTAATGAGTAGGCTCACCAGGAAAGGCACTGCTCCTAATGGGGACTGGAGGTGGGGCAAAAAGTCCTGGGGTTGTCAATCTCTGCTGGTGGCTAGGTGAACAAATTTCATTCTGAGGTGAGGTTATTGGAAGATCACTGCAGCCATATATAACAGCTATTTCTTCCATCAGCCTTACCAATAAAATGGAAGAGTTTTTTTGTTTTTGAGACAGTCTCACCATGTTACCCTACGTAGAGTGCTGTGGCGTCACAGCTCACAGCAACCTCAAACTCTTGGGCTTAAGCAATTTTCTTGCCATAGCCTCCCAGTAGCTGGGACTACATGTGCCCGCTGCAATGCCTACCTATTTTTTTGTTATTATTGATGTTTAGCAGGCCTGGGCCCAGTTCAAACCCACCAGCCCCAGTGCATGTGGCTGGCACCCCAACCACTGAGCTACAGGCGCCAAACCAAATGGAAGTTTAGATCTTTGTCTGGTCCCTATCCTGTTTTCAAACTGGGAAATTGGAGGTGGTGGAATATGGGATAGGAGGACTCCTTATTGGCCCTCTAATTCTAAACAGGGATCTCATCTTCTGCCCCAAATACTTTATCCAGTATTTCCTTCTAACCAAAAATGATTCCTAGAATTCTAGTCAGTACAATGTTTATTTTCATTATATCACGGCATTGACATGGTGTTCAATGGAAATGCTCATTGGATTTCAGACTTTCAGTTTAGGAATGCTCAATTGGTTAATAGGTCATTTTGGTATTAGTTGTAAATATTTGTGTTTCCTACAATTTGTGAGTGCCCATTTAGGCTAGAATCATGTCATATTTATTTCTATGTCCTCATTCATTCATTCAACAAACATTTCTGAATGCTAATTAGATCTTTAGATCTTTGTCTGGTCCCTATCCTGTTTTCAAACTGGGAAATTGGAGGTGGTGGAATATGGGATAGGAGTACTCCTTATTGGCCCTCTAATTCTAAACAGGGATCTCATCTTCTGCCCCAAATACTTTATCCAGTATTTCCTTCTAACCAAAAATGATTTTGTGCTAAACTCTATGCTGAGGATTGGGTACAAGGGAATCATTTTCCTCTTCCCTATGTTTTGAATGTTAAAACAGTTAACTAGCTCTTTTAGAAACATTAGAGAAAAAGCATTTCTTTCACTGGCCTTCCTCACCCAAGGAGGGTTTTATCTAGTAGGCAGGATACTAGCTTAATATCTACTGTGCCGTCAGGACAGGATTAGGGTATCAGGGTCATGCTCCTATGAAGTGAAGCTCTTAAGTCTTGGCTAGCTAGCTAAGTATCCATAATTCAAACAAATTTTCTACCTGTGGGTCCCCTGGTCTAGCTGGGGGGTGAAGGGTGGTTAAAAAGCACATTTTGGATAGTTGATAAAGTATATTAAATTATTATTGATAAAATCTAAGTGGTAAAGGCTGGGAATGGTGGTTCATGACTATAATCCTAGCACTCTGGGAGACAGAGGCAGGTGGATCACTTGAGCTCACAAGTTCAAGACCAGCCTAAGCAAGCTCGAGACCCATTTCTAGAACTAGCCAAGCATTATGGTGGGTACCTGTAGTCCCAGCTACTCTAGAGGCTGAGGCAAGAGAATCACTTGAGCCCAGAAGTTTGCTGTGATCTATAATGCCATAACACTCAACCCCAGGGCAACTGAGTGAGACTCTTATCTCAAAAAAAAAAAAAAGAAAAAAGTCTAGGTGGTGGGTTTATGAGTGTTCACTATAAAATTCTTTCATCTTTGCTGTAAGTTTGAAAATGTTCAGACAAAAGAAAAGCACATTCTGACTCTAAATCCTAGCTATATCCTACTATGGTATTTATCAGCAATAAATCTGATATTTTGGTTCTCATGTGATTTCTGAATTCTCCACTAGTTTTAAACCCACAAGGGGAAGGAGACACAAAGATTAACCAGACTCAGTCTCTTCCCTTGAACCTTTAGGATCTCATGATCTTATGGGGATGAGTGATATGAAAATGGGCGGCACCTGTGGCTCAGTAGGTAAGGCGCCAGCCCCATATACCGAGAGTGGCAGATTCAAATCCAGTCCCTGCCAAACTACAACAAAAAAATAGCCGGGTGTTGTGGCGGGCGCCTGTAGTCCCAGCTACTCGGGAGATTGAGGCAGGAGAATCACCTAAGCCCAGGAGTTTGAGGTTGCTGTGATGCCACAGCACTCTACCAAGGGTGATAAAGCGAGACTCTGTCTCTTGAGAAAAAAAAAAAAAGTAAAGAAAATGGAGTCTCTGCACCTGTGGCTCAAGTGGCTAAGGCACCAGCCACATACACCTAAGATGGCAGGTTCAAATCCAGCCTGGGCCCGCCAAAACAACAATGACGGCTGCAACCAAAAAATAGCCGGATGTTGTGGCGGGCACCTGTGGTCCCAGCTACCTAGGAGGCTGAGGCAAGAGACTTGCTTGAGCCCAGGAGTTGGAGGTTGCTATGAGCTGTGATGTCATAGCACTCTACCCAGGGGGATAGCTTGAGACTCTGTCTCAAAAAAAAAAAAAAAAAAGAAAATGGAAACTTAAAACTGAAAGAGCTAAATGCTGCAATAAGATGTTTGATCATTAAAGAGCACAGAGCCTTGTGCAAAGTTACGCTATAGGACAAGACAACAATCTACCACAGGACCCACTCTTTGGGCATTCTCCTGAGGTCCCCAAAACCCTCTGTAGGCCCTGACACTGAGCTGATATTTAGTAATGGCTGAATAAACAATGATAATGCAAACCCCTCTGGGGTTCATGCCTGTTTTTGCTTACTCTAAATCCATCCCTTCTTCTGGTAACAATTGTCCTTTGGGCAGCTACCCCTCTCTTGGGTTCAGCCTATGTGGACTATAGAGAGCTGACTATATGCCCCAGCCTCCAGGAGAGAGCACTGACCCAGACTGAGTCAATCACAGTATCCTATGCCCCAGCCATGGTGAGTGGAATATTTCCCAAGTCAAGCTAATGAGACATAATTCTGTGAACTAGTGGAAAGGAAAAACATTCTTCTTGCTGGGAGGATATAAGCTAGGAGCCTCTGTTGGTCATCTTACCATCCCATAATAAAAATAAAGTTGATAGTGAAGTATGCAAAAGCCAAGAGATGGACACAGAGTCTAATGACACTGTTTGAGCCTCTGGGATCCAGCTGTGCTCCTAGAGTTCTCAGTTATGAGCTAATTTAAGTTTTGTTTCTGTCACTGTAACTTTTTTCTTGAGAGTCATCTTACTTTGTTGCCCTTGGTAGAGTGCCTCCGCCTCATAGCTCACAGCAACCTCAAACTCTTAGGCTCAACCAATTCTCTTGCCTCCACCCTCCTGAGTAGCTGAGACCACAGCTATCTGCCACAACACCTGGCTATTTTTATAGATGGGGTCTCACTTTGGCTCAGGCTGGTCTTGAACTTGTGAACTCAGGTGATCCACCCACCTTGTCCTCCTAGAGTGCTGGGATTACAGGGTTGAGCCACCACGCTCAGTCCTGTCACTGTAACTTTAAAAGTCTCAACCAATCAGCTCGGTGCCTGTGGCTCAAGTGGCTAAAGTGCCAGCCACATACACTTAAGGTGGCGGGTTCGAATCCCCAGCCCGGGCCTGCCAAACAACAATGACGGCTGCAACCAAAAAATGGTCAGGCGTTGTGGCAGGCGCCTGTAGTCCCAGCTACTTGGGAGGCTGAGGCGGGAGACTCGCTTGAGCCCAGGAGTTGGAGGTTGCTGTGAGTATGATGCCATGGCACTCTACCCAGGGGGATAGCTTGAGGCTCCGTCTCAAAAAAAAAAAAAAAAAAGTCTCAATCAATCTACCCTCCAGGCCAATGTGCTGTGAGACCAGTGTGCTGTAAGAGGAATCTTAGGTGTGCTATGAAAATTTTTAAAGGTCATTAATCATTTTTTAAAGAAGTTCCAAGCTTGGGGACTGGAGCTGGACCCTAGGGGAGGCACCTGCTACCAGCGAGGTCTTGGAGACATTCTGTGAGACAAAGAAATATACAAAACTATGGATACTGCAAAAACTTCGCTTGCCATTAAAGAGTGCCCTGATACTGAGGTACAGAAAAACCAAGCACTAACTCTGGAAGAATGGCAAGACAAGTGTGCGTGAACCGCAAAATTGCATTTCATCAATAACAAGGACATCAGTTATTAAAGAGGCATTTGGATATTCTTAAAGATAAGAGAGGATTGAGGGTATTTTTTCCTCTTTGTGGAAAAGTAGGTGAGATGAAATGATTTGCAGACTTGGGACACAGTGTAGTTGGTATGGAAATCAGTGAACTTGGAATATAAGAATTTTTTTATAGAGCAGAATCTCTCTTACTTGGAAGAATAAATCACAGAAATTACTGGAGACAAAATGTTTAAGAGTTCTTCAGGGAACATTTCATTGTATTGTTGCAGCATTTTTGATCTTCCCAAAACAAATATTGACAAATTTTACAGGATTTGGGATAGAGGAGCATTAGTGGCCATTAATCCAGATGATCGTGAATGCTATGCAGACATAATGTTGTCCTTGCTGAGAAAAAGGCTTCAGTATCTACTGGCTGTTCTTTATTACTATCCAAGTAAACATGCAGGCCCACTATTTTATTTCCCAGAAGCTGAAATTAAAAGGTTGTTTGGTACAATGTGCAGTACCCATTGTCTTGAGACAGTTTATGTTTTTGTTTTGTTTTGTTTTGTTTGAGACAGAGCCTCAAGCTGTCCCCCTGGGTAGAGTGCCGTGGCATTACAGCTCACAGCAACCTCCAACTCCTGGGCTCCAGCGAGTCTCCTGCCTCCGCCTCCCAAGTAGCTAGGACCACAGGCGCCCGCCACAACACCCGGCTATTTTTTGGTTGCAGCTGTCGTTGTTTGGCGGGCCCGGGCTGGGGATTCGAACCCAGCACCTTAGGTGTATGTGGCTGGCGCCTTAGCCGGTTGAGCTACAGGCGCCAAGCCAAGACAGTTGATGTTTTTGAAGAACAACATATAAGTTGGGCAAATGACTATATTTTTGAAAAGTTATATCTACTTACAGAAAAGTAGATGAAATGTAAATAAAATAAAGCAACATCAACATGTTCTTTTGAGCAATTGAAAATTAAGCTAAGGCCTAATGGAGGAATTTTTTAAAAAAATTATTATAGACTATATAATTATTATAGATTATATACTTATGTTATTATTTATTATTTTATTATTATTTTTATTTTTAAAAAAATTATTATAGATTATATAATTTTTTAGCAGAATATAATACAAAAATGCCAAAGTAGCTCTCTGTATTGGAGAGGAAATTACAATAAGATTAGACCTGTGTATTTTATATATTGTATGAATTATTTATAATTAGCATATATTCAGCTTCCATATAATATATATATGGAATTTCTATATAATTAAAAATAAAAGGAAAACACAATGCATATAACTCAAGTATAATAAACATAGAAAAATGACAATGTTTATGAATTCAGAATGATTGAAGACAGGCAGCCATACCTTCCTAATGTTGTCCTGGGTAAGGAGGCCTCACTGCTTCTTAGGTAAAGCCCTTACCTGCACCAGGAGGTTCTGCAGCCCAATGACCAGGGACAGCACTTGTGATGTTCTCAGTGGAGCTAGGTTAGTGTCCTTAGGGCCTGGCAGTGGCTGAGCCCCTGAGGGAACCAGGGCCACCAGGGCAGAGGAAAAGCTTTGTTGTAGGGCTGTCCGCAGGAAGCATAAGATGGAAGCTGAAAGCAGGAGACTCATTACACCCAGCTCCTGCCTCCTTCTCTACCTCCCACCCAGCTCTGTCATAGGAAGGGGGAGGATGAAGATGAGCTAATTATGGAGTGATCATAGGCTGATCTGGGTGGTAGTCCTATCTTAGAACTTAGCAGAAAAGCTTTTCTTCTCCTGCTGGATACTTCTGGGCCCATACCTGAGAGCAATGCAGCCTTTTTTTTCGGAAAGCTGAGGGCCTTCAAAACTTGGTCCAATTCCACAGATAGTGTCTGGTGAACCTGGCAGGGCCATGGGAAAAGGGCTAATGTTCTGTGAGCTTGAGCAAAAAGTAACCCGCCCCAATAGCTCTTCTACCACCTTCTGCCACATATTCGCTGCATCAAGAGGGACATTGAAGGCCACAAAAAGAGTCCTCTGAGTTTTATTGGTCCTGGTTTCAGGAGCATGAGCAGGAGAGTCAAGTCCATATGTAGAGAACTCTTCTCCCAAATCTCCCCTGTCCTCAATGGCTTCCCTCACCAGATACCCTTCCCTGACCTCATCTGTGATTTAGTCTCTAGATCTGCCCACTATCTGCCTAACTCAGAAGATCTGGAGTCAAACAGGCTTAATCAAAATCCTGGCTCTGCCACTTGCCAGCTGTATGGCCTTGGGCAAGTCACTGCCCCCTCTCTCAGCATGCCTCACTCCTTTCACCTATGAAAAGGAGACAATGCCACCTGCTCTCACTACCTCCAGAGACTCTGTCTCAAAAAAAAAGCAGGGCTGGTGGGCGGGGAGAGGTGGCGGGGGGCCACAGCTGATTGGAAGAAGAGCAAACATTTGAACATAGAACAGGGAAGGAGTATGGGAATGGCAGAAAGTAAGGCTGCAGAGGGCCAGGACAAAAAGGCTACCAAAGAATTCTGGGAAGAGATGTGAGGACAGACTTTGGCTGCAGTTTTATGACATGTACAGGAAAGAAGAGGCTGACAGCCAGGAGATGTAAATAGGCCACATTAGTGGGGAGGATGAGTGATCAGGTCTAAGCTGGGCAGTGGAGTCGCTGGGAGTAGGTAACTGGCTAGGTGTGAACTGAGGGCCCAAGCAGAGCCAAGGATAAGGTGCAGATTTTCTCTAAGGCAGGTGACTATGGAGACATGGATGGGCCAACAGCCTCACAGAGAAAAGCAGGGAAGAATCTACTGGATCTGCCTCAGCACAGATTTGCTGCAGTTTGTTACCACCCCAGAGGCTAAATTTTGATACTGATATAAGTGAGCTGTGTGCCCATCACTAGACTGGCACAATACTGGGTACAGCACAAGGATACTGTGGAGGATAGCACATGGTTTCTGTCCATGAGCAGCAGCCAGCCTTGGGAAGAGGACACCTGAATATGAAGCAGCCCATGAGGAGCTCACTCAGGGCACTGTGATGATGAGGTCCTAAAAGAGGGAGGGGCTGAGAGGAAAGGGGATGATCTGAGGATATGTCCACTGCTTTTCTGTTTCTTGCATTCCCTTCCCAAACAGTGACAAGAACAGTCAATCATGTGCAGCACTGCACGGCTTGCCTCACTGCACTTCAAGGTCACAGGCTGGCTTCTGCTCCATTTACTCGCCACATTCCAGCCACAGAGAGGAGCTCATCACTCTCCAAATGTTATAGACCACATCTGAAAACTGTATAGCTTCATGCCTTTGTTTATATTGTTCTTTCTACCTGAAATACCTTTCCCTAATTATCTTTGCTGGGTACAATTTTATCTTTCAATGCTTTGCTTAAAGACTACAAGTTCCCTAAGGGTAGAGTACATGCCATGTTTACTTTTTTTTATTCTTTTGTGCCAAGAATACAACCTGGCATGTGGGTAATCCATGTGCATGACATGACATGACAACATGTTTTCCCCATGTTTTCCCCATGGTGTAGGTAAGGAAACTGAAGCTCAGGGTCTTAAATACCTTCCAAGGTCACATAGTTACAGAGCTAGGACCAGAACTTAGGATCTTCAACACTACTTTGAATGCCGCCCATGCCCCCTCAGGTGTTAGAGACTAACCTGCAAATTGCCATCATACTGCTGGGCAGAAAAGGAAGTGGTGAGCAGCCAGGCAGAGCAGAGGAGTGCAGTCCTAGGAGAATCTGCCTCTGTCAAGGTAAGTGCCAGCAGCTTCTCCAGAAGCTCTATCAAGGCTGTGCTGCTTAGGAGCACTGCAGCAGCTGCAGGGGGTGGGATGGGGCAGGGTCCACACAAGGAGGTTCAACTCAATGCCACCATGGTGCTCAGCACCCTATGGGAGCTTCACATGTACAAAAACAAAAGGATCAGCTTGAGACTCTAAGGGTCCCAACTTCAAAACAGAACCACAGGTTATCAGAACCAGAAAACAGCTTATGACCACTAGCCACATGCACATCCCTATTTATTTATTTACTCAATTTTTTAATTTTATTTTATTTTTTGAGACAGTCTCACTTTGTTGCCCTTGGTAGAGTGCTATGGCATCATAGTTCACAGCAACCTCAAACTCTTAGGCTCAAGCGATCCTCTTGCCTCAGCCTCCCAAGTAGCTGGGATTGCAGGAGCCCACCACAACACCCACTTAGTTTTTAAGAGGCAGGGTCTTGCTCTTGCTGAGGCTGGTCTTGAACTCCTGAGTTCAAGCAATCCACCCACCTTGGCCTCCCAAGTGCTGGGATTACAGCCCTAAGCCACCACGCCTGGCCCTATTTATTTTTTTATTTTTATTTATCTTTATTTATTTTTTTGAGACAGTCTCACCATGTTGCCCTGGGTAGAGTGCTGTGGTGTCACAGCTCACAGAAACCTCCAACTCTTGGGCTTAAGTGATTCTCTTGCCTTAGCCTCCCAAGTAGTTAGGACTACAGGCCCACCACAACACCCAGCTATTTTTTGTTGCAGTTATCATTAGTTGTTTAGGTGGCCTGGGCCAGGATCAAACCCACCACCCTCGGTTTATGTGGCTGGAGTCATAATCACTGTGCTACAGGTGCTGAACCCCTATTTATTTTTTTAAGATGGAAAAATTGAGGGAAGAGAAGGCCACAGATATTGCCCAACACTCCTCCTCTTCACTGTCTCAGCTCTGGGCCCCTGTACCTCTTTTCTGACTGCTGGGTGTGGTCTGATGAAGGCTCCAATACAGGAAGTTGAAGGAGGGCTGCAGGATGTCCACATCAGTGGGGCTGCACTTCCCACACAGTGTGCTCACTGCAAGACAGGAGAGTCCCAAGGCTGCCTATTGCTTTAATGCATACCAGCACTTGCTCTTCTCACAGATGGTGGCTAATTTCAGATGTCAGTCTTGGAGAGCAAGCACAAACTAAGTGTCCCTGACATTATAGCCAGTAGGAAGAAACTCAGTGACAAGCCTGAAGGCATGTTCACACCTTCCATCTGGACAAACATCTACTACCCAACTGACAGCTACACAGTAGCCAGAACAGATTGTAGTTGAGAAAATTAAAGGCATCCTGTAACAGCATGATTGCCATGACAGACTCCAGCCTACAAAGCTCTGCAGAGGTCATCTAGGCCAACTTGCCACCCTTAGCAAAACTCTTAACTACTCCCTGAGACAATCCAGCCTCTGAATTTTTCCAGTCATGAGGCACTTACCAACTTCCCAGGGGAGTCTAACAGTTGATCAGATCAAGGTGTAGTTTCTTGTACTTGGCATATCCTGTCTCTCACATCATCTTATTTGGCTAACTCCCTTCCCCCTTAATGTCCTCCTTAACTTCTCAAGGCCTGATGAGATGCTGATTCTGCCTTCTCCATCCCTGCTCAGAGGGGCACCGACTACACTGCACAGCAGACAGCTCTAGAACATGTCTGTTTCCTCTTGAGAACTGCTACTCCCCATCTCCCTACCCCCATCCTAGTATGAAACCTACCCTGTTTCCCAGGCATCACACTCTGACTTCTAATTGGTTTGTGGTCTCCCTCATTGACCTTGTACCCCTGAAACATAGTCCTCTACTCTCAGGGCTCACAATTAGAAATACTCAAGGACTACATGTAAATACATTTCATGTATAGGTTTCAGTCTGTTATTCCTCACTGTCAGAAGCCCCCATGAAGGCTGATTTGTCACATACAGATTACCCCTTCCAGCTTAGTGTCAGCCTTGATCTAACAGATGGTAGGTGATGACTAAGGGTACCAGGCTGAGGCAGAGTTTGCTGCCTATCCCCAGAAGCCCTTTTTGAGCCTAACACTGATCTTCTCAAGGAAGACTGAGCTCCAGGCAGAGAGAGCACTCCATCCTCACCTGTGGCCAAAGGACCTGTGAGTCCACAGACACTGAAGACATTTCATTTTTCCTATTCATTTTAACACTCCCTCAACAAATTTTCCTGAGGGTGTTGCCTATGAAATGTCAACAATATTCACATGCTATGAAAAGTCCCAATGAAGTCTGGGGTGTGAAGAGAAAAGATGCCTAGAGAACTGAGATATGGATCATCAGACTTGAGTCAATTGTAGGGTAAGGTGGAGAGTCATCCTTGTGCCAGGAGAAAGGAATCTGCAGTATCTGTTGGAGGCCTACTGTGAGCAATTGTGTGGCATTCTTCACCTGCTGAATGAATATTACTTATCTTAACCCACTTCACTTTCTCAGGGAAGTGCTATGCAGAAACTAAGGCTCTTAGAGGCTAGCTGATTGCCCAATGTCACATTGCTAGTAACAAAGCTGACATTCAGACCCAAACCCTCCTGACTCTATAGCCTGTGCCTGTCATGCACTGATTTTTTCTATCTTCCAAATACACCCAAGGACAAGCAGAGGAAGTCCTGAGAGGTCTGTTAGCAAGAAATCCTCAAGGATAGACTGACCTACCAACTTCTTTCAAAGGGATAAAAAGAAAGAAGTAGGAACACCACTACTGAGTGAGCACCTACTGCACACCAAGCCCTGGATTCTTAGACACTTTCCCAAGTGGCTAAGGCACCTTGGTGAAGGAGCTTCATGGCCATGCTGTCCAGTTCTTGCTTGGACTCATTCCTCAGCTGCACTAGGGAGAGGAGGCTCAGCAGCAGTGGCAGGTTCCTCGAGGCTGTGAAGAACAAGGGGGGTTGGTCAAGGAATCTGATGCTCAGATCACCCCATCCTGCTGGAAATGGCCCTTGATACAGAGCACCGGAGTTCTCTACTTCCAAAGGGGTTGGGTGTTCTTTTAGGATTTATTCCTACTTCCTTTTTCATTGGGGAGAGGAATGACTGATATACTAAGTGTCAGATATGGATTGGTACCAGGAATTGCTTTTCTCTCTTTTCTTTTTAGACAGAGTCTCACTATATTGCCCTCGGTAGAGTGCCACCGTGGCATCACAGCTCACAGCAACCTCAAACTCCTGGGCTTAAGTGATTCCCTTGCCCCAGCCTCCCAAGTAGCTGGGACCACTGGAGCCTGCCACTATGCCCACCTATCTTTTGTTATGGTTGTTATTGTTGTTTAGCTGACCTGGGCCAGGCTCAAACCCACCAGCCTTAGTGTACATGGCTGGCACCATAACCACTGTGATATGGACCCCAAGCCCATTTTCTCTTAATCTCACTAAAAAACATGTGAAGCAGGGATTGTTATTACTATTTTGCATTTAAGAAATTAAAGCTCAGAGAGGCTGAGTGGCTTTTCCGAGGTCCCACAGGTCCCACAGCCAGTAAGTGACAGAGTGCTCTAATCTGAATGTTTATGTCCCTCCAAGAGTCCTATGGTCAAATCTTAACCTCCAGCATGATGGTATTAGGAAGTGCGGCTTTTGGAAGGGTCTTGGATCATGAAGGCCTTCATGAATTATATGAGTGCCCATATGAAAGAGATTCCAGAGAGTTCCCTCCCTTGCTCTTTCTGCCACATGAGAACACAGTAAGAAGATAGCCAACTATGAACTGGGATGTGGGCTTTCACCAGACACTGAATCTGCTAGAAACTTGATTTTGGATTTCCTAGCCAAACAGGAACTGTTTCTTTCTTTCTTTTTTTTTTTTTTTTTTTGAGACAGAGCCTCAAGCTATCCCCCTGGGTAGAGTGCCATGGCATCACAGCTCACAGCAACCTCCAACTCCTGGGCTCAAGCGAGTCTCCTGCCTCAGCCTCCCAAGTAGCTGGGACT
>CAUYTI010144561.1:0-18094 GCA_963575145.1 Galago senegalensis
TCAGTGACCTGACCCAGCAGAAGTCAATTACTGTCAAGGGCCACCAAAGACCTGGAGGCAGAAGCCTGGCAGGGTGTGTAGCCCTCTCTGCCCGGTGTCAATCCCGGTCACCAGCACCAAGGTATCAGGAAGTGCGGATAGTAGCCGGGAGACAGCTGAGCACAGAATGCGCTGACTGAGGGGGATCCATCTGCACGCAGAAAACCTGAATCTAACAGATCTCCTGGTGAAGGACTGGGACAATGGACTTGGTCTTGAAAGGCTGGGTTGATGCTGTTCTTGGGTCTCCTCTCCCTGTGTCTGTCAGCAAGGGGAAGGAGAGTGGACTGGAAACTCAAAATGGCAGTGCAAATGCCAGTTCCACTTTTGTGCTTGGGGGAGGGTGTTCTGAGTCTCAACTGGGTTCCTCCAGGTCCTACCCTGTTGGCAGCTTTCACTCTTGGAGTGAGAAAATAGGTCCTCAGTTTATCAGTGGGCTGTAGGAGACTCGAAGGAGCTGTTGAAGTGGAAACAAGGGAAAAGCTCACCTTTCTTGTGGGGGGGGATGGGTGCTATTCCTTTAGGGGTGATTTATGTACCTGTGGATTGTCCTCTAGGAGTCTCTGCTTGTCTCAGAAGAGGTCTCCTGCCAGTATCATGCCTCTGTCTCAGCTGGGCTCCCAGTTTTGAACTTTTGGGGGGTTTCTCTAGACTTTATCCTTTCCTCTCAACAGGAGCTTCTGGCAGAAACTGGTGCCTGTCAGCCATCTTCACCCTCCCCCCCCCAGCTTGAGTTTTAAGGGGTTGTTTCTGTCTTGTTCAATTTTCCATTGCAGGATGGAATTTTCTCTGATGGTGACAGGGTCTGCTAGCCTGCTGAGGCTGTTGTGGACCCAGTTGGCAATCCCGTTGACTTTAAGATCAATGGGCATTGTCAGGACAACAATGTAAGTTTCCTTACACTAGGGCTCAAGCGTCTCTTCCCAACACCTCCTGACATAAACCCAGTCACCCGGGCAGACAAATGTGCTGGATCAAACACTTGCAGGAAATTAGGTGGTTAGCAGAAAATTCCTTTGAGTTTATTTGACTTGAATTCTGGATACAAGGACACACCATCATGAAGTTACTAAATGGTCATCATGGATGACATCACAATAGGTTTTGCCATTGGTTATCATCATTAAGATTAATCTTATTCCTGCTACACATGCGTAGTTGCTTTCCTGGTTTGTTGTTGGGTTCAAACATTTAAAACGGGTGGGGTTCTTTTATCCACACTCAAGTCGTGGTTTCTAAATTTTGTTTTGTAACCATGACCAAGATAACAACAACCCATCCTTTCCTTTTCAAGTCATGGATTTGTTTTCAAATGAAATTCACATCGAAGGGTTATGTTGGATAAAATGTATAACACACAATAACCAACTAAATCGGACAAGGATAAAAGGTATCCATGAAAGGTTGTAGTGATCTCCCACCATGAAATTGTAAAAGGGTCCTGATATACTATCCATGTTTGACCTAGGCCTGACGACTAGACAATTTTTAAAGGCCCCAATAAGCTAATTTCTTAAGTAGAGCTCAATTGCTTATAATCATATCCAAGGGATTAAAAAACACATCCATTTCTATTCAATTCACAGATTTGGAATCAAATGGAAGAGTGTGGTTTATACTTGGTTGTGCCCTACAATGTTATAAAACAAGAAATAGATCCCAGTGATTTGACAATGATTTGACAATCCTAAATGACATTTCACACAATTCCCAATTCTACTTTTCATTATATTTTGCTTCTTTCTATAGAATAGGCTTGTTTTGATCAGTAGGTTCCCTATTTCCATCTGGAGAGGCACTGTCTTCAATAGTGTACTCCATACTTGCAATTATTTATGATAATCTTAGGAAATGTCAGCCTATCTTTAAATTTCCATGAATCCTGAATTTTGAGTTAGTGTGTCTAAATTTTGGCTACTTGGCTACATCACACTTGTAATACATAATAACTAATGGAACCTGATGAGGATAAAAGAGATCCAAGCCTAGTTTTGGTGATCTTCCACCACGGGTATGAAAAACAGACATGACATACTTTCTATGTGTCACCAAGGCCTGAGGACTGAACAATCATGAAAGATTCCAATAACCTAATTTCTTAATGGGAGCTCAATAACTTATTCCACACATGATTACCATATTTCTTTTTTTTTTAATTAAAACATAGCTGTGTACATTAATGCATCATGGGATACAGTATGGAGTTTTCATATACATATGAAATATTTTCATCAAACTGGTTAACTTAGCCTTCATGTCATTTTCTTAGGTATTGTGTTAAAACGTTTATATTCCAATTTAGAAAAATTGATTTGTATCCTTGTGAGATAAACCATAGAGGTGATCCTTTCAATCACCTTCCCTCCACCCATACATCACCCTTCACTCTCTGACCCCCTTTCCATATTCTTAGGCTAAAATTAGTTACATAATAGGGCTTAGTACATTGGATCCTTTTTTCTTCCATTCTTGAGATACTTTCCTAAGAAGAACATTTCTCAACTCCATCCATGTAAACATGAAGGAGGTGAAGTCTCCATCTTTATTTATGGCTGCATAGTATTCCATGGTATACATATATGACAATTTATTGGTGCATTCGTGAATCAATGGGCACTTGAGCTGCTTCCATGACATAGCAATTATGAATTGGGTTGCAATAAACATTCTGATACAAGTACTGTAATGTGATTTTTGGTCTCCTGGATATATACCTAATAAAGTAATTTCAGGATCAAATGATCCTTAGAGAACTATTTTTAGTTCTCTAAGTGCTTTCCAGACATCTTTCCAAAAGAAGCTTATTATGCTGCATTCCCACCAGCAGTGTAGAACTGTTCCCTGTTCTCCCCATCATGCCAGCATCTCTGGTATTGCTTTTTGTAATATGAGCTAATCTTATTGCAGTTAGGTGATATCTCAAAGTAGTTTTGATTTGCATTTCTCTGATGATTGAGGATGGTGAGCATTTTTCATATATCTGTAGGCCATGCACCTATATTCTTTAGAGAAATTTCTTGTCCCTTGTCTACCCTGAAATGGGATCACTTGTTCTCTTTTTGCTAATATGTTTGAGTTGTCTATGGATTCTGATTATTAAACCTTTGTCAGAGACATAACCTGCAAAAATCTTCTCCGAATCTGAGGGCTGTCTTCTTGCTTTACTTGCTGTTTTCTTGGCTTTACAGAAGCTTTTTAGTTTGATCAGGTCCCAATAGTGTCTTTCTGATGTTGTTTCCATTGCCTGGGGAGTCCTTATCATAAAATTTTGCCCAGGCCAATTACTTCAAGTGTTTTCCCTACACTTTCTTCTAGTATTTTTTATACTTTCATGTCTCAAGTTTAAATATTTAACCCTATCTTAATTAATGGTGAAAGACATGGGTCCAGTTTTAGTATTCTACAAGTCACCAGCCAGTTTTCCCAGCACCATTTGTTAAATAGGAAATCTTTTTTCCACTCAAAATTTTTAATTTAGTTGTCAAAGATTAGGTAAGAGAAAGTAGCTGGATTCATCTCTTGGCTTTCTATGATGTTCCATACATCTACCTCTCTGTTTTTCTAACAATACCATGCTGTTTTGATCACTATGTATTTTTAGTGTAATCTGAGGTTGGATAGTGTGTTTCCTCATGCTTTGTTTTTATTTCTGAGTAATGTCTTGGCTATTCAAGATTTTATCTGAATCCATATAAAGTGAAGTATTATTTTTTCAAGATCTAAATAAATGCAGTGGACCTTTAATAGGGATTTCATTAAAATTATATATTGCTTTGGGTAGTATGAACATTTTAACAATGTTGATTCTTCCCAGCCATGATCATGGCGTTTTTCCATTTGTTAACATTTTCAACTATTTCTTTTCTTAGAGTTTCATAGTTCTCTTTATAGAGATCTTTCACATCCTTTGTTAGGTAAACTCCCAAATATTTCATCATCTTTGGCACTACTGTGAACAAAATTGTGTCCTTGACTGTTTTTTCAGCTTGGCTGGTGTTGGTATATATAAAGGCTACAGATTTATGAGTGTTTATTTTGTAAACTGAGATGCTGTGGTACTCCTTCATCACTTCTAAGAGTTTTTGTAGTAGAATCCCTGGTGTTTTCCAGATTTACAATGATATCATCTGCGAAGAGTGAAAGTTTAATCTCTTCTGACGCTATATGGATATGGTTAATCACCTTTTCTTCACTAACTGTGACCCCTAAAACTTCTATTATGAGGTTAAAGAGCAATGGAGAGAAGGGGAAACCGTGGGGGGTTCTTGATTTGAGTGTAAAAGATTTCACTTTAACTCCATTCAGTATGATGTTGGCTGTGGGATTGCTGTAGATGGCCTCTAACAGTTTAAGAAATGTTTCTTCTGGCTTGGCGCCTGTGGCTCAAATGGCTAAGGCGCCAGCCACATACACCTAAGATGGTGGGTTTGAATCCAGCCCAGGCCCAACAAACAACAATGATGGCTGCAACAACAACAACAACAAAAATAGCCAGGCATTGTCCCGGGTGCCTGTGGTCCCAGCTATTTGGGAGGTAGAGGCAGGAGACTCACTTAAGCCTAGGAGTTGGAGGTTGCTGTGAGCTGTGATGCCATGGCACTCTACCCAGGGGGATATCTTGAGGCTCTGTCTCAAAAAAAAAATGAAAAAAAAATGTTTCTTCTATACCAATTTACTTAAGTGTTCTGCTCATAAAGAGATGCTGAATATTATCAAAAGCTTTTTCCACAACACTCTAGAGAATCATGTTTCTTTGGTTTATAATTTATTTATGTGATGAATTATATTTATAGATTTATGTATGTTGAACCATCCTTGAGATCCTGGGATAAAACCTACTTGGTCATAGTGTTTAATTTCTTTGATGTGTTGCTGGATTCTGTTGGTTAGGATCTTGTTGAATATTTTCACATTGATATTCATTAGTGATATTGGTCTATAATTTTTTTTAATTATTTTATTTCTTATAGCATAACTGTGTACATTAATGCAATTATGGGGTACAGTGTGGTGTTTTCATATACATTTTGAAATACTCTCATCAAACTGGTTAACAGAGCCTTCATGTCATTTTTTAGTTATTGAGTTAAAATGTTTATATACTGCATTTAGAAAGATTCACTTGTATCCTTGTAAGATAAACCATAGAGGTGACCTCATCAATCTCCCTCCCTACCCCCATCTATCACTCTTCACCTCCCTCTCCCACCCCTTCTCATATTCTAAAGCTATAATTAGGTTATGACATTCCTATAAAAGCTATGAATTTGTTTCAAAGTAGGGCTGCGTACATTGCATACCTTTTCTTCCATTCCTGAGATACTTTGTTAAGAAGAAGATTTTCCAATTCTATCCATATAAACATGAAGGAAGTAAAGTCTCCATCCTTCTGTAGGGCTGCTTAGTATTCCATTGTGTACATGTACCACAATTTATTGATCCATTCATGGGTTGATGGGCATTTGGGTTTCTTCCATGACATAGCAATTATAAATTGGGCTGCAATAAACATTCTGATACAAATATCTTTGTTGTAATTCGATTTTTGATCTTATGGACATATACCTAATAAAGGAATTGCAGGATCAAATGGCAAGTCTATTTTTAGCTCTTTCAGTATTCTCCAGATGTCTTTACAATAGGGACGAATGAATTTTCATCCACCAGCAGTGTAGCAGTATTTTTTTTTCCTCCACATCCACACCAACATCTCTGGTTTTGGGAATTTGTGATTTTGGGCTAATCAAAGTAGTTTTGATTTGCATTTCTCTGATGATTATGGATGGAGAGAAATTTTTCATACATCTGTAGGCCATGCACCTCTCTTCTTTAGAGAAATTTCTATTCAAGTCCCTTGCCGACCCTTAGATAGGATCGCCCATTTTTTTCTTGCTAATACGTTTGAGTTCTTTGTGGATTCTGGTTATTAAACCTTTGTCAGAGACATAACTAGTAAATACCTTCTTCTATTCTGAGGGCTGTCTACTCACTTTATTTACTCTGTTCTTGGCTGTGAAGAAACTATTTAGTTTTATCAGGTCCCAAAAGTGTATTTTTGACATTGTTTCAATTACCTGAGGCGTCCTCCTCATAAAATTTTTCTTCAGGCCAATTTCTTTAAGTGTTTTCCCTACACTTTCTTCTAGTATTTTCATGGTTTCATGTCTTATGTTTAAATCTTTAATCGAGTGAGAGTTTATCTGAGTTAATATTGAAAGATGTAGGTCTAGTTTCAGTCTTCTACAGGTCGCCATCCAGTTAGCCCAGCACTATTTGTTAAATAGGAAATCTTTACTCAGCATTTGTAATTGACTTGTCAAAGATCAGGTACTGGTAAGTTTCTGGATTCATCTCTTGGCTCTCTATTCTGTTCCATACATCTACCTCTCTTTTTTGTGCCAGTACCATGCTGTTTTAATGAGTATCGATTTATAGTATAGTCTGAGGTCTGGTATTGTAATTCCTCCTGCTTTGTTTTTGTTCCTGAGTACTGTCTTGGCTATTTTATTTTTTTTCTGATTCCATATAAAATGAAGTAATATTTTTTCTACATCTTTAAAGTATGACAGTGGAGCTTTAATGAGGATTGAATTAAAATTATATATTGCTTTGTGTATTATTGACATTTTAACAATATTGATTCATCCCAGCCATGAGCATGGTATGTTTTTCCATTTGTTAAGCTATTTCTTTTCTTAAGTGTTTCATAGTTCTATGTATAGAGATCTTTCATGTCCTTTGTTAGGTAAACTCCCAAATATTTTATCTTATTTGATACTACTGTGAACAAGATAGAGTCCTTGACTGTTTTTTTCAGCTTGGCTTCTGTTGGTGTATGTGAAAGCTACTGATTCATGAGTGTTGATTTTGTAACCTGAGCTACTGCTGTATTCCTTGATTACTCTAAGAGTTTTGTAGTAGAATCCCTTCTAAGAGTTTTGTAGTAGAATCCCTGGTATCTTCCAGATATAGACTCATATCATCTGTGAAGAGTGAAAGTTTAATTTCTTCTGACTCTATACGGATACCTTTAATTGTTATTTCTTCCCTTATTATGATGGCTAAAATTTCTATTACAATAATAAAGAGCAATAGAGACAATGGGCAACCTTGCCTCAAACCTAATCTGAGTGGAAATTATTTCAACTTAACTCCATTCAATTCAATATTGTCTGTATGTTTGATGTAGATCCCCTCTATCAGTTTAAGAAATATCCCTTCTATACCAATTTTCTTAAGTTTTCTGATCAGGAAGGGATGCTGGATATTATTAAACACTTTTTCTCCATCAATTGAAAGAATCATATGGTCTTTGTTTATTAATTTATTTATGTGATGAATTATATTTATAGATTTACATATGCTGAACCATTCTTGAGATCCTGGGATAAAACCCACTTGGTCATGGTGTATAATTTGTTTTTTGTGTTGCTGAATTCTTTTTGTTAGTATTTTGTTAAATATTTTTTCATCAATATTCATTTGTGATATTGGTCTATAATATTTTTTTCTTGTTTGGTTTTTTCCTGGTTTGGGGATCAGGGTGATGTTAACTTCATAGAATGTATTGGGTAGTATTCCATCTTTTTCTGTTTTGGAATAGGTTGAGTAGTACAGGTACTAGTTCCTCTTTAAAGGTTTGGTAGAATTCTGATGTGAAGAAATCTTGTCCAGGGCTTTTCATTTTAGGGAGATTTTCTATAGTTGATGCTATTTCAGAGATTGATATAGGTCTATTCAAACTTTCCACATCATTTTGGCTAAGTCTTGGGAGATGATGTGCTTCCAAGTATTGGTCAATTTCCTTCAGATTGTCATTTCTGGGAATAAAGTTTCTTGTAATATTCATTAAGGATTTTTTGAATATCTAAGGGGTATGTTGTTATTTCATCTTTATCATTTCTGATTGATGAGATTAGAGATTTTATTTTTTTTTTCTTGGTTAGGTTAGCCAACCGTTTATCTGTTTTCTTGATTTTTTCAAAAAACCAACTTTTAGATTTGTTGATATACTCCATAATCCTTTCGTTTTCAATTTCATTTAATTCTGCTCTAATTTTGGTTATTTCTTTTCTTCTACTGAATTTGGAATTTGAATATGCTTCCTGTTCCAGCTGCTTGAGATGTCCTATTAAGTTGTCAACTTCCACTCTTTCTGTTCTCTTGAGAAAGGCTTGCAATGCTGTAAATTTCCCTTTAGGACTGTCTTTGCAGTATCCCAGAGGTTCTGATAACTCATATCTTCATTGTCATTTTGTTCTAAAAATTTGGTAATTTCCTCTTGATCTCATCTCTAACCCATCTATCATTCAGCATAGGTTATTAAACTTCCATGGTTTTTTTTAAACTTCCATGTTTTTATATGACTTTGCAGATTCCTGTTGTTGAAGAGTTCAACTTTTATTCCATGATGGTCCAAGAAGATGCATGGAATAATTTCTATTTTTTTAAATTTACTGAGGTTAGACTTATGACCTAAGATGTGGTCAATTTTGGAGTATGTTCCATGTACTGATGAAAAAAAATGTGTATTCAGTTTTGTTAAGATAAAATGTTCTGCAGATATCTGATAATTCCAGAAGTTGAATAGTTAAATTTCAATCTAAGATTTCTTTGCTAAGCTTCTTATTGAAGGATGTATCCAACACTGCCAAAGGAGTGATAAAATCTTCGACTATGATGGAGCTAGGGGAAATCAAGTTGCTCATGCCAATTAGAGTCTGTTTTATAAATTAGGGTGCATTCTGGTTGCGTGCATAAATAATGATAATTCAGAACTCATCATATGGAGTATTGCCCTTAACAAATATAAAATGACCTTTATCCTTGGTTATTTTTGTTGGTTTAAAACCTATTGTATCTGTGAATAAAAGTGCAATACCTACTTTTTACTACTTTCCATTAGCCTGGAATATAGATGACCACCCCTTCACCCTAAGTCTATATTTTTCTTTTCAAGTATCATGAGATTCTTGTATACAACAAATGATGTCTGGTCTGAGTTTCTTCGGAGGACATTTTAAGCCATTCACATTGATTGAAATTATTGATAAGCCTGATAAAATTTTAGGGATCGAGTCGTTCAAAAATCCAGTGGATGTTTTTAATACTTTTGAAACTGTAGTAGTTGGAGTTTGATCGATATTTTCTGAGTTAGTTGGCTGTTGTGGTGGAGGACTTTACTGGTCATTATGGAGAATAGGTTTGAGAATATCATGGAGAGCTGGTTTAGTTATGGCAAATGTCTTCAACACATGGACGTCATTAAAGTATTAATTTCTCCAACTTTATGATGAAACTCAGTTTAACTGGATACAGGATTCTGGGATGAAAGTTGTTTTGTTTTAAGAGATTAAATGTCAATGACCACCCTCTTCTTGCTGGAAAGTTTTCGGCAGAGAGATCTTCAGTTATTCTAATATTCTTCCTTTTGTAGGTTATGGTTTTTTTGCATCTCACTTCTTTCAGGATTTTCTCTTTCATATTAAATTTAGTGAAGTTAAATATGATGTGTCTGGGGGATGTCTTATTTGGGTTGAGTCATGCTGGGTTTTTGAAGCTGTCTGCAATCTGAATTTCAGGATCTCTTGACATATCTGGAAAGTTCTCTTTCAAAATTTCATAAAGCAGAGCCTGTGTTTTGTGAAGCAACTTCGTCACCTTCAGGGATTCCTATGAGGCGAATATTAGGTTTTTTTTAATCATTCCAGAGCTCTCTGATGGAATGATCTGTTTTTACTTTCCATTTTTCATCCTTCTTAGACTTTTGGACATATTCAGAAGCTTTGTCTTCTATGTCTGAGATCTTTTCTTCTGCTTCTTGCACTCAGATCTTTGAGGGCTTCAATCTCTTTCCTTGATGTTTCAAAATCTTTGGTGGTTTTGTCTTTGAATTAGTTGAATTCTTGAGTGAACTTTTGGAATCCTCCTTAAATTTCTATTTCTATCTTTGCAACTATTCTAATAATCTTATTTGCAATCCAAATTCAATTTCAGACATCCTAGCTAACTGTTTATATAAGGGATCTTCCATTTCATCTGCCACATCTTTTCTTGGGGAGGTTGACCTACTCTGGTTACTACTATTACCAGCCACATTTTTTCTTGAGGGGGAGGTTGATCTACTCTGGTTATTCTTATTACCCAGAGCTTTTCCACTGATTCTGCTCCATGACTGTGTTACCCCTTTTGGCTTTTCACCTTAAAGTATGTCAATGATCTGTATGGTGTTACAGCCTAAGGGGCAGGGGAACTGCTTGGTATGATGGCTAAGTGGCTTGGTATGAGGCTCAGTGGCTCTGTCTTATTTTCAACTGGTCTCTGTCCTACCCTAATGATTCAGTTTATCTTGGTTGAAGTCTCAGCTGTGAAGAAATACCAGCAATTAAATCACCCCACCCCCCATAAACAACAATTGGTCAAGGAAGATCAAAACTTCCCTCAGCCATACACCCAGTGTGTCCCTTTGAATAGTCCCTGGGCCATCTGCCTGGTTTAAGGTGTCCAAATAAGTTGTCCCAGTCAGCACCAGTTTCAGGTGGAAAAGTTCAAATGTTTCTGGCAGCTAGATAAGAGGGGTCTGCTCTGAGCTCAGATATAACTTGCTCCAGTGTTTCCTGATGGCAAAGGGATCCACCCAGAAGATGGGATAATCTGGGAAGGTTAATAACATCTTCCCCACCTTGCACCCAGTCACTCATAACCCACCATGTCTGTGACTCTATTCACTCCAGTAGGAAACTACTCCCAGGTTTTATGACTGGCAAAATCAGCCAGAAATCTGAATTAGGTAGGGGGGGCCTTGTGTGCTTCTTTTCGGCTAGATTCCTCTGCAAGTCAGAGGCTGCATTCAGCTCTGGGAAGCAGACAAATAGCAGTTTACAATCAGGTGTCAATTCTACCTTCTGCCTTCTTAGCTGTATTATACCCTGAGGTCTGGCGTTAATCGTCTCTTAACTAACATTCTGCCTGTTGCTGCTGTCTGGAAACTGTGGTTGCCCAGAGACATGGTCCTGGAATGGCGTCATTTCGCAGCTCAGGATGCCACCGATGCTGCACTGGCTTACTCCACGCTTGTTCTCTTCTCCTCATGTCTGTGCCACTGTCAGCACAGAGCAACACCAGCCCTTTCCCCCTCCACATCTCTCAAGGAGATGTCCAAGTATCTGGACTCTATAGTTTACAAAGTTCCAAACCTCAGAGTGGGTGGGTGGGGACTCCACTGAGTTCAATGTTACAAGTGGGGAATATATATAATATATACAGTTTTACAGTTTTATGCCTGGCAGGAGGGTGCGATCGCATGCCAGCAGGGGTACGAGGTCCAGTTTTTAGGGGGTCTCTCCCATGGGATAGAGAGGGAGGAAGTTTGAACTCTCCTTCCCTGTTTGCATGGAGTAAACTGCGAACCCTTGTTGTGGGAGAGGGGACTCCTGTCTGCTTGGTGGTGGATTTTGTACCTTTTGGTTGTATTTTTGGGATCACAGCTTACCTCAGGAAGATTGAAGTGTCCTCTTCAATCTTCTCTCTTGACTCAGCTCCCTTGCTAAACTTCTGTCCTTTAAGCCTCCTTCTGGATGGTAGCTTCTGTAAAAAGCTGGCCTCAATCTGTCATCTTGGCTCCGCCCCTAATTTTCTTTTCTTTTTGGTTTTTTTCCTGGTTTTGCTATGAAAGTGATGTTTGCTTTATCAAATGTGTTGGGTAGTATTTCATCTTTTTCTATATTCTGGAAAAGGTTGAGTATAATAGGTACTAGTTCCACTTTCCAAGTTTGATGATTTCCTTCAGATTTTAATATTTCTGGGAGTAAAATTTCTTGTAATATTTATTAAGAATTTTTTTAATTTCTAAGAGACCTGTTGTTATTATGTCTTTTCCATTTCTGATTGTTTAGATTTGAGATTTTACTTATTTATTTATGTATTTTGGTTAGGTTGGCCAAATTTTTATCTATTTTATTGATCTTTTACAAAAAAACTGAACTTTTTGATTTATTGAAATTTTAATTCCCTCTTTTCTTCCAATCTGTTACTTATTTGCTATCCAAATTCTGAACTTGATTTCTGAAATCTGAGCCATCTGTTTATGGATGGGATCTTCAATTGCATCTGCCCCACTGTTTCTTGGGAAAGTTGATCTACTCTCATTATTCATGTTGCCAGAGTTTTTTTTGCAGTTTCTGCCCCAGGCTGAATTTTCACCATTTGGAATTTGTCCCGAACTGTTCCTCTTGTGGCTACCACTGGAGAAGTTCCTGGCTTTCTCTGTTTGTACAGAGAGATAGGGCGTATCTGTCCAGAAAAGCATCAGGTGTGTGAGCCTTATTGTTCCCGCCTCTGCAGCTGCTGCTCTTCAGCTCAGGGTACCACTTTTCCAGTATGGTTTCCTCTCAACTGACCATACTCTGGTTGTTCTTGGCCCGCTAAGCACTGGGCAAAGGTGGTGGAAGCACCAGGGATCCACTTGCCACCAGGGAAACATTCACTCCAGCAGTTGTCTGCCTGCAGGGCCAGGATAGGGTACCTGGTCCTGCATGGGTGGGGGTATCCTACCCTTAGTCTCCCCTCACTGTCTGTGAAGGCAATGGGGGGAATTGTGGACTGGAAATTCAAAATGTCAATGAAAACGTTAGTTCAATATTTCTGCCTGGCAAGACCCTGTTCAGAATCTCTGCAGAGCCACTCTAGGAGAGTAGACCTAACTTCCTGCAGTTCTCACCCTTGGGGTAAGATAATAGGTCCCCAGTTCACCACTTGCATGAAGAACACTTATAGGAGCAGACAAAGAGAAAAAAAGAGAAAAACAAAACTTTCTTGGGAGAGGGACAGAGACTTTTCCTTTGGGATGTATTATGTACCTGTTGATTTCTTTCACAATTTGAGAGTTATAATTTGTTTCAGCAGAAGTGTCTTGCAGATATCACTCTTTTCTCTCAATTGAGCTTTGTTGGGTAATTTCTGAAGACCATCTTTTCCTCTAGATGAGAGCTTCTGTCGGAGGCCAGCACCTGTTGGCCATCTTGCCCTTCCAACAAAAACCCAGTTTTTTAGCCATTTCAACCCAACAACAAATCTAGACAGCAACTATGCATGCTTAGCAGGAATAAGTATAAGCTTAAAGAGAGTAACCCAGGGCATCACCCATTGTGATGTCATCCATGGAGATTATTTATATAGTGACTGAATCCTTTACTCATGGGATTTAGGCTTCTGGTCAATGATACTCACCAAACACTTCTACTCACTTCAGCTGGTGTGCAAAATGGTTTGAACCAGTAAATTTCTTACTCCTCCATCCACAGACACAGAAGTGAACTCACATTTTGCTTTATTGATTACATTAATGTTTGAAATTACAGTCACTAGGCTTATAAACAGTAATGATTTTAGTAGTGAGATTAAAGCTGCATTCTAGCTGCCTAGAGACACTTAAGAAGGATGATTTGTAAATTTCAGTAGAGTGCTGCAGCATCACAGCTCACAGAAAACTCCATCTCCTGTGAACAGGATATTCTTTTGCCTCATCCTTTCCATTAGATTGAACTACAGGCACATGCCTCAATGTCGAGCCATTTTTTGTTGCAGATTGGTTGAGAGCATTTTTGAAATCACCACTCTCATTATGAGGCACCTCTTCAGATATTGAAGATGAGATATTTTTCAAACTAAGGTTTGTGGCCAGGAGTGGTGCTTTATACCACTCATCTTGACAATTTGGAAGGCTGAGTCAGTTGAATTTTCTGAGCTTCCTAATTGGAGACGAGACTAGGCAGAGTTAGATACCCACCTCTGAAATATAAAAAGCAGCTGGACAGTGTGCAAACTCCTGGCATGCCAGCTGAGATAAGAGGTCCACTTGAAGAGAACACTTGAAGTATGCTATGAGCTATGAAATCAGGATAAGTAGAATCTACAAAATATAAGACTATCTGAATAAATAAATGGAGAAAATCATTTGAATTGTTGTTATTACTAATTTTTATTTTATTTTATAGAGACAAAGGCTTACTTTATTTATTGCTCTCAGTAAAGTTCTTTCACATCTACAGATCACAGCAACCTCTAACTCCTTGCCTTAGTCAATTTTCTATGTTCAGCCACGGAAGGAGCTTTGAGTTCAGCTGCATACCAAAAGGCGTGGTTATTATTTCTCCGTTTTTTCTAATTTCTACATTTCACCACGGATCTAGTGTTAAATATTTTCCCCTAGATTAGATATCAACAGGAGAAATTATTCTCCAATAAGGAAATTATTTTTCTCTAACACCTATTAGCCAAGAATTCAGATTTTACGCAAGTCTCGAAGAACCTTTATTATCTTAGATTCTTGTAGTCATTATAAACTGCACACAAAGTGAATTCTTGACTCAAGTCAGCTTTTTTTATGCACACTAAAATATCCAGATTATACACTACACCCCTTCTGTTGCACTTTTCTATCTGAGCCAGTATTCGCTTGCCCCAATCAGTCCACAACCAGGGACCAAACATCTCTGGATGACCCCTACTCTTCAGATCTATTGGGTGTCTCCTAAGGAATCAACCACAAATCAATTTGTCCTGACATATTGATCCCTGCATACCCTGGGACCACAACAATCTCGTCATTTATGTAGTCAGATATTCCATCTGCCTACTGACCTTTTCTCAAAATCTCACTTTTCGAAACTACCTCAGAAAATTTATTTCCTTCTTTCTATTTTTCTTTCATTACATTTCAAGATAGTTATTCTCATTGAGTTCCCCAGGCTAGATAGTTTATGACCTCAGCCTTGCACACAATGACAACAAACTCTTTGTTCAAAGTAATACTCGAAGTGTTTCTACTGCTTTATTGGGAACTATCGGTAAGGGATACAAAACTTGACTACCTTTTCTATTTGACAAGAATCCCATTGGAATATCAGAGCTGAGTTTCTCTTTCTGTTGTTTAGTCTTGTCTCTAACATGGGAGCTCAGAGGAGCTGTCCAACTGGACTGAAAACAGCTTTGAAATATTATAGTCATTCTTGTGATAAGTCATTGAACTCTACTTAAGAAATAAGCTTTTGGGGGACTTTAAGGATTGTCTAATTCTCAGGCTTTGGTGAAACATAGGGATTATTTTAGGACTGTTTTACATATCCATGGTGGCAGATCACCAAAAGTATCTGTGGGTCTCTTTTATCCTTACCAGTTTTCATTTGTTATTGTGTATTATACATGCAATCCAAATTAATTCTTATACACACATTTCACTTGATTACAAATCTGTGACTTGAAGAAAAATCTGGGTTGTTGAATCCCTAGGTCATGGCTACAAAACAAAATTTAGGAAATGGAAATTGAATGTGGAGACAAGAATCCCACCCATTGTAACTGTTTGAAACCAACAAAAAATGGAACAGCATCTATGCATTCATAGCAGGAAAAAGGTGAAGCTTAAAGATGATAGCCAAGGACAACACTTATTGTGATGTCGTTCATGGTGACCACATAGTGACTTCATCCTGGAATGCCATGAGATCCAGGCTTCTGGTCAAATATACAGGATTTTTCTGCTCAATTCAGCTGGCGTGATGTAATTGTTTGATCAGGACATTTCGTAGCTCTCCATCCACACACAGAGAAGTTATCTCTCATTTCTGCTTTATTAATTACATTAACAGCTGAGATTTCAGTCACTAGGCTGAAACAACAGTAGATATTTTGTACAGACTCAAGCTTCATTCCGGATGATAACATAGAGAAACTTAAGTGGTATGCTCTTGGTTCTTTTCTTTTCTTAGAGTTTAACTTTGTCACTCTCTGTTTAGTGCTGTGTTAGTGTGTTATATTAACTGCTGAGATTCCAGTCACTAGGCTGAAACAACAGTAGAGATTTTGTCCAAACTCAAGCTGCAGTTCAGATTGTAAAATAAAGACACTTAAGTGATATGCTCTTGGTTCTTTTTTTTTTTTTTTCTTAGACAGAGTTTCACTTTGTGACTCTCTGTAGAGTGCTATGCCATTACAGCTGACAGAAAGCTTCATCCTTTAGGCTCAGGTAATTTGGCCTCAGGCTCCCCAGTATACTGCCTCAATGCCAAGCTATTTTTTGTTGCAGATTGGCTGGGATCCTTTTCCAAATCACCACTCTCATGGTGAGCCATCATTTCAGACATTGAAGATGGGAAATTTTTCAAAGTAGATTTTGTGGCCTGAGGTGGTTCTTCATGCCACTCCTTTTGGTATTTGGGGAAGCACAGTCAGTTGGATTGTCTGAACTTTCAATGTGAGACCAGCCTTAACAATAGTGAGATACAAATCTCAGAAGAAGAAAAAAAAGCCAGATGTTACACAGGCTACTGGCATAACAGCTGAGGAAATATGTTTGCTTCCTGAGAACACTTGAAGTTTGCTGTGAGCTATGATACCAGGGTACTCTACCAAAAGTAACAAAAAAGACTTTATCTCAATAAATAAATGGAGAAAAACATTGGTATTGGTGTTACTTCTATTTTTTATTTATTTATTTCTTATTTTTTTTTGTTATAGATATTAAGAATTACTTTATTCATCACACTAAGTAAAGTTATTTGGTGTGTAAAGTTCAGAGCAACCTCAAACTTCTGGGATTAGGCGATTTGTTACTCTCACTCTCTGGAGTAGCTAGGATTACAGGTGGACTACACTACTCCTGTGTATTATTTTTACCTTTGACCACATATCAAGTGTAGAAAACTTTCCCCTAGGTGAGATGTAAACTGGAGAAATTATTTTTTCATCCATAATTTTTTTCCTATAACCCCTGTCAATCAAGATTTCAGAGTTTACATAACTCTGAACCTTTGATACCTTAGATACTTGTAGTCACTCTAAACTGCTCTCACAGTAAATCCTAGTCTCAATTCATCCATTTTTATGTTCACTAAAATATCTAGCTTATAAACTCCACCACTTCTGTTTTACTTTTCAATCTGGGCCAATATGCCTTTGCCCCATTAAGTACAAGACCAGGAAGTAGACATATCTGGATGACCCCTAACTTTCAGATCAACGGGCAGGCTCCTAAGGAACCAAGTGCAAATGAACTTGTCCTGATTTATTATTCCTTCCTCCTCCTGGTACCACAATAAATCTCATACTTTATTTAATCCTGTATTCAATACAGTTTCTGATCTTTCCTGTGAATTTCAGTCTTGGAAACTGTACGTAGCAAAATTACTTTCTTTCTTTTTCTTCCTTCCTTCCTTCCTTCCTTCCTTCATTCCTTCCTTCCTTCCTTCCTTCCTTTTTTCTTTCTTTCTTTCTTTCTTTCTTTCTTTCTTTCTTTCTTTCTTTCTTTCTTTCTTTTTTTATTGAATGTTAACTATGTACATTAATGCACTTCTGGGGTACAGTGTGGGGTTTTCACATGCAATCTGAAATACTTCCATTAAACTGGTCAACACAGCCTTCATATCACTTTCTTAGATATTGCTTTAAAACCTTCACATTCTACTCTTAGAAAGATTCACCTGTACCCGAATAAGACAAACCTCAGAAGTGATCCCTCTAAACCCCCTCCCTCCTCCCATTCCCCCTCCCTTCTCCCTCCTCCGCCCGCATGTTCTTAGGCTATTTGGTTATAGCTTTCATATAAAAGGTTTAGATTGGTCTCATAATAGGGATGTGTACATTGGATACTTTTTTCTCCATTCTCGTGATACTTTGCTCAGAGGAACATTGTCCAGCTCCATCCATGTGAACATGAAAGATGTAAATTCTCCATCCTTCTTAATGGCTGCATAGTTTGTTGATCCATTCGTGGATTGATGGGCACTTGGGTTTCTTCCATGACCTGGTGATTATGAAATGGGCTGCAATAAACATTCTGATACAAATGTCTTTGTTGTAATGCGATTTATGGTCATCTGGGAATATACCCAACAAAGGAATTGAAGGGTCAAATGGCAGGTCTATTTTTAGTTCTCTAAGTGTTCTCCAGGTATCTTTCCAAAAGGAACGTATTAGTTTACATTCCCACCAGCAGTGTAGGAGTGTTCCCTTTTCTCCACATCCACGCCAGCATCTCTGGTTTTGGGATTTTGTGATA
>CAUYTI010144562.1:0-18106 GCA_963575145.1 Galago senegalensis
CCCCCTGGGTAGAGTGCCGTGGCATTACAGCTCACAGCAACCTCCAACTCCTGGGCTCAAGCGAGTCTCTTGCCTCCACCTCCCAAGTAGCTGGGACCACAGGCGCCTGCCACAACACCCGGCTATTTTTTGGTTGCAGCCGTCATAGTTGTTTGGCGGGTCCAGGCTGGGGATTCGAACCCGCCACCTTAGGTGTAGGTGGCTGGTGCCTTAGCTGGTTGAGCTATAGGTGCCGAGCCTGAAAAAGGGGATACCTTTGTAAGAAAAATATCTAGCCACAGAAAGCTAAAACTGAGTATGACTTTAGGAAGGGAAAAACGGTTCCAGCCTGCACCAGAAGCAGAGATGAGAGGACAGAAATTTGGTCTGTGTGCTGCTCTCGAGACTGACTGACTTATTCATTTGGTAATCACACTCTGAGCATCAGTCTGCACATTCGCAGTGCAAGTCCTGTGGGATGTGACCCAGGTGAGCAAACGCAGATGGGAACCCAGCCCTGGTTTACACCCTACCCCATATAAATGATAGAGGAGAGATCCCTAACATCACACCAGAAAGGAGTCTAATCAGGAAGGGAGTTTACAGAATCTGATATTGTTGCTTCTCCTTTCAATATTTCCTCAGTCAACTTGGTAGCCCATAAAGCCAGTGATTTTCAACTGGTGTGCCATGAAACTTCTTAAAGATCATTCATTAAATTATTTTCAAAAGAAGTTCAAAGCACAGTAAGTATATTCATTTTTTTACTCTTTTTTTGATCAAAATAATTGAAGTGTGCCATGGAAGTTCAACTATATAGGTTCAAGTGTGCCCTGAGAGAAAAAGTTCTGCCATGAGCCACTGGAGATATGTTCATCACCACAACTCTTTCTTGACCTTTCCATTTCATAAAGGATTATCTGGCACATTTGGTTTTACCTTGTGTGAGTATAAATCTCCAATCTTAAAGTTATTTCTAAGATTGAACCAAGGGGGAAGTACCTTTTCATGTGCAAAGCGTTTGGTTTGGGCGGTGAGTTCTCTCTCTCAGTGTGCCTTTTTGATTGACCCCACTGAAGTGCACTGAAATTGAGGGTTGATGTACCATGTCCCGGTCTCCATCCAGAGATCACAACTCCAAAGATGGGTCTTTCCTGAGTTTGTGCATTTGATAACCAAGAAGCTTGTAGAGTGCTGAAACAGGCATTCTGTGAAAAGGCAGTCTGCATAAGTCTCCACGAATCTTATCTCACTAGCAATTCAATTAATTCATACAATATAGGAATAATTCTATCCTCATTTTAATTCGAATCAGAAAATGTGTTCAGATGTGTTTGATTCAACAATCATCTTCCTCTAGTTTTCCTATTATCAAAAAGGAAGGAAAAGAAAAGGATGAAAAGTGGAACTTATTCTCTGAAGGAGAACTCATAGCTTTCCCTGTCAAATTTAAGGTATCTAACAACAACACCAGAAAGTTACTGTTAAAATGCCAGCATAGTAATGCTAAAAAGGAAAACACATGCTTATTTAAAATATTGACTTTAGTAGTGAAAAGGAAGTGATAGCTTTTTGCCTGATCTACAAGAGGAGCTAAATTTTAGCCAAGTCACCGTATCTCCACTGTAAAACTGCACAAAATGTGCCTTTCCAATGCCACAGAAACCAAATCTAAGAAATGTATTATTGCTGTCCTGTCCAAGTCATCACTTCACCAGATTTTTTTTTTAAATGCTAGACAATTGAGTACATTGACAAGAATTCGAAGACAGCTCCCCAAACCCCTCCACGATCTCTCTCCAGGCTACGTAATCACAGTTGAGATAAGGAGACGCACTACCCTGAATACAAGTGATTAGGTGTATGATTTTCTTTTCATGTGTTTCAGCAGGGAGCAATTGTGTTGCCAGTAAGAAGCAATGGTGCTTAAAATCAATTATGAGGACAAAAAGCCTTCCAGCTGGCTGAGATGTCCAGAAAAGTTGTTCCTCAGTGAACTTAGCTTGTATCAAGTATCTCCTTGCTTAGCCAGGGAGCAAGTTAAAGCCATTAGCTCTGGCAGAGTGCACTGCCTGAGAATTCAAGGTTCCCTGTTGAAATAGTCATTATTGATTACATGTGCTTTTTGTGTATGGCAGTATTCTCAGTGTGTGTGTGGGTATGTGGGAGAGAAGAGGAGGAGAGGAGGGAATGAATGACATGGAAAGAAGGAGTATTACACAAAATTTCAGCTTTTCAGGAGTTTGGGTGACATATTCAAACCATAAAATGTCTAATGCAGCATAAAATTCTACAGTGGTATTTCTATGTTTTCTTTCTACGCTTTCCTTTAGTCAAGACAGTAACTCCACTCCCACTCATGCCTTGGACCATCTCTTTCTTTTCCTCATTCAGAGTCCATGGACGACTTTCCCACATTCCTCTCTCCTTCCTCCATTTACTTGCCAATGGGCATCTTCTCTTTTTAGGCTAAGCTGACTGTGTAAGTTGTCAGTCACTGTAATACTCTGGTTGAAAATTAATTTTCTAGTTGATGGTAGAATTAAGAACTGCTTATATTCTAAGCATCTGGATCTTTTCTCTTAGGAAACCTATAAAACCTATAAAAAAAGAATAAAACAAATAGTATTCTAAATGCTGTCTACCATTTTCCCTAGATCTAGAAGGTATAAAAGGAGAGACTTCGTACCCTATGGGAAGTATAGGTTTTCTGGAGGACCCATGGATACGAGGAGGAGGTAGGTGGGTATCATATAATGTACCAGTCCCTGTGTATCTCTGCAAAGTGATGCATCCTCTTCCTCCAGAGAAGGGAGAAACAAAATTCTTCCAGCAGAACCAAGAGGTGTAACAGCAAGAACAGAAACTGCAGTGTTATCCTATTGTCTCAGCTGCCATGGGTTCTTCCATTTGCAGGGCCACCTGGGCATAATCCATATTTTTTACAAAAACATCCTGGAATCAGGCCAGGTTTCCAATTCTCTATAATTATGTTGCAAAAATTCAAATTTTTATTTCTGACATTGTATTATCTCTGCTGTACATTATAAAGACACTGCATCATTTTTTCCTGTAAATATAACAGATTTTATTTAATTTAGGTTATAGCCTAACCCAAAGTATATTACCCACATACCGTGTTTCCCCCCAAATAAGATACTATTTTATATTTATTATTTTCTCAAGAAGACACACCAGGGCTTATTTTCAGGGGCTATCTTCCTCTCTATGCCGAAATGCATGGTCACGCCCATCACTAGATCTTATTATGGGGGTAGGGCTTATATTTAACAAATGCATAGAAATCCTGCTAGGGCTTATTTTGGGGGTAGGTCTTATTTTCAGGGAAACATGGTAGTTATTATTTACAGGAATCTTAAAAGGGATTACCTTGAGGACCCTGAACAAGATGGCTCTTTGTTTTGGTTGACTTCCCCTCTGGATGAGACTCTAGTGTCTAAGATGGAACAAAAGATCAGAAAGAGCCTCCAGTGTAGGATGGTTAAAAGTTTATTATGCAAAAGAAATCAGACCTTTAATATGGTCGAGATTAGCCTCCAACTGCCACATTTCTGTATTCTATCATTGAAACATGGCCTCCTTTCCTACTCTGATTTGCTTTAGCCTAGGTAAATGTCAGGTGTCAGGAAGCAAAAAAGATGAAATCCACCCTATTATATATACATTTTTTCTCATTTAATCCTCAAAATAGCTAGATGAGGTAGATATTATCACCCTCCTTTTACAGATGAAGAAACTAAAACTTAAGAGTTTAAGGGATTTACCTTTGGTCACATAGCTAGTAAGTGGCAGAACCACACTTAGAAGCTGGGTCCTTTCCCTCCAAATCCTATTACCCACAAAAGTATGGTGCCTCTCAGATCAGAAAGATATATTCATTCCTTCATGGCTTTGTTCATTCAACTGAACTTCCATTTTTAGTGTCTAATTTGTACTAGTTAGTATCATTTGGGAAATATGTAGTACAACACTCACAAAGCTCATGGTATTTCAGGGCATACAGAGTGCCTCTTGGACTCCAGAAACTCAACAAAAGACTTTCAGGAAAAAAATCCTTGGCACACTCATGCACCATGGAAGACAGAGTCCTTGAACCCTTCAGGAGACTCTAATGTCCTGCTCACTTAATCAATTTGTCCCAGATTAGACTAAAGATCGCACACTAGAAAAATGAGTTCATATGTATAAGTCCACTTTTCCCCTAGACTTAAAGTGTACACACTATTAAAAGCTGGTGTCTGTACCAGAGTGAGAACAAGGGCTCATTGGGGATTTCAGGGTTATGCAGGTGGAGGCTCTCACTGCTGCTTCCCAGCCCTGTCACCTGGCATCTGAGTCCCATAAGCAACAAGTCTAGGAAAGATAAATTGAAGAGGGATGTTTCTGTTCTCCACGTCCAGGTGTGGAACAGCTGGTAAAGGCCAAGGGACCCCAAAGCTGTAAGCAATAAATTCTGCTGAAACTCTGGCCACTTCACATCACTCCGGATTTCTCACATTAATAATCACTGCCCTGAGCAAAATGGAAGCTCAGGTGTGTTCTGTCACTTTGCTTTCCAACATATCCACATAGTCACCTGGTTTAGATTCACAGCGGAGCCTTGAAAAATGACAAGCAGAAAGCTGTGATTTATACATGGAGTAGGTAATTAAGGCAAAGTGCCTAGAAGGACAACCTCAGTTAAAGTTGTTTCACAGTCTTGATTAGAAGCTACAAAGTCCAAAGAGTTAGGAATATCCTAAACACACACACACACACACACACACACACACACACACAGAGACATACGTTCAGAGCTAAATGTTCAAGAGTCAATTAAGCTTTTTAGGTTACTGGCATTAACTCGATATTATGAGGCTATGTGCTGTGGTTTTAGTTTACATGCTTCTCATAAAAATTTTATAGGCAAAAATAAGGGGAAAGAAAAATTACGATTTATGCAACAAAATAATTTTGCTATTTAGCTGCACTGAAAATTAAACTGTTTTAAATGCGCAATTGATTAAAAAACATGTATTGATGAATTTCAAGTGTGTCCTCTATGAAAAATTATTTGGCCACATCTGAATATTCTTCATCACATGCATCTCTGCATATAAATCCGGGGACATAGATGTAATCTTTGAAGTGTATAGATTCTGGGCTTTTTTTTCTTAGTTTATGGCTGATGAGCTTATGTACTTAGGCTCTTCAAAAACATATTCTACTGGATTTTCCACTGTTTTGTGTTAATTTGTGATCAGCTGAGATATAGCCAGAATGTTCAAGTGGGATTAAGCAGATTTCTACACTTTCCTCAATTTATTTTTCTCTTTTTGTGTGCTCCTGAGAGAAGAGAAATTCCCTGACACAACTATTTCTTTGCAAGTGAGGCTGGAGTTCAATGTATTGTATGTGTTCTGAATATATAATTGAAGAAAAATGGGTCAGGGAAAATCAAGATCCAACCATATTATCATAGCCATGTACCTCTGATCACTATACTTATTATTTTCAACCTTGTACCTAGAGATTAATAATAACACTAATAAGTGCCACTTGCTGAGCCATTGCTCGTTTGTTTGTTTGTCTGTTTTTATAAAGAAAGGATCTCACTCAGCCACCCAGGCTGGGATACAATGGCATGACCACAGCTCACTGCAGCCTTAAACTCTCAAGGTCAAGGGCTGAAGTGATCCTCTTGCCTTGATCTCCCAAAGTGCTGGGATTACAGGTGTGAGCTACCATGTTCACCACTGTGTAAGAAATCTGCTAACAGTTTGCTAAATCTTTATCACCATTCTAGTGTCATTTTATCCTTATGGAACTTGAGGCTTTGAACACTTATATAAGTTGCCTCGAATTCAAATGTTAGTATATAACGAAACCAGGGTTTGAGCTTAGGTGATATGACTCCAAACCTCATGCTTGTAGTTTCTATGCCATTCTACCTCCAAAAAAGTCAACAGAGAGAAAAGCCTCCTGGTAATTGGTAAGAAATGAACATGTCCACATCTGTTCTCCTCCACTGCTACCTCTGTCACTTAAAATCTTGCTCCTTTTTGAAGGCCCGTCTTTCATAGTTTTGAAAGTTTGTGAATCCTTTGGCTGTGAATTCAAATTCAGTTCTGTCTCCTACCTTGTACAATCAGAAACAGATCTCTTACCCACTATGAATCTGTTTTCTTACCTAGAAAATTAGAATAATATTTCACACCTCACAGAATTGAGGAATGAGTACAGAATTGTTGTGAAGAATGAATACAGGGTGTTCTCTCCATGACAAGCACATAGTAAGTTCTGAATAAATGTAGCTCCTATCTGTCACTTGGGTCATAAAGACTACTCTAGCTTTCAGAACTAAAACTCTTTTCTTTTTTTTTTTTTTTTTTTGAGACAGAGCCTCAAGCTGTCCCCTTGGGTAGAGTGCCGTGGCATTACAGCTCACAGCAACCTCCAACTCCTGGGCTCAAGCGAGTCTCCCACCTCAGCCTCCCAAGTAACTGGGACTACAGGCGCCTGCCACAACGCCTGGCCATTTTTTGGTTGCAGCCATCGTTGTTTGGTGGGCCCGGGCTGGGGATTCAAACCTGCCACCTTAGGTGTATGTGGCTGGCGCCTTAGCCGCTTGAGCCACAGGCGCCGAGCCAAACTCTTTTCATTCTCCATGGTCTCATAGACCATTGTTGAATCCTCTCTTATAGAGATATCATGGTTATTTAGTGGTGTTCTTTTTCCTCAACTAATTTGTAAAGTATCTGATATCAGAATTGACTTCTTATAACCAACCATGTTTGCTTACATAGTTTGGAATGGGGAATGGTGCATTATTATTATTATTATTAAAATTCTAGCATAGAAATTCAATCAAGGCAGGAAAGAAACAATGGGAATAATTCTCTGAATATTTTAAAAGTTCAAATGGTCAACAGAATCAGAAAACTGGTAGTTCAGTAAAAAAGAATTAAAATTGATAAAATATGCATACAGTTATAAATGAACCATGGATATCCTTGCTTCTAATCACAGATACAACAGGTGACCTTGTAATGAAAATAATATCTGAAGCAATGGTTATCCATTGAAATGAATGGACTGACTGATTAGGTCATTAGACCATCATAATGACCTGTGCATATTACAAAATTATCCAACTCACTGTATGACTGACATTAATACCAAACTACACTGGGACTTGAAGCATTGCAAAGGCCACCAGCTTGCTTATATCACCCAAAGGCACTGGGTTTAGGATGAACTAAAATGAAGTTACATAGGTAAATTTTCATGGACCCATGAATATACAATAATCTTTCTCTCAGTGATTTTGAGAATGTCATGAATTGTCCTCTTTATCATAGAAATAATCAAGGAAATCTAGGATTAAATATTTTTAAAAACCTGAGAGCTCAATTTTTGAAAGAAAAATAAGCACATTAAAAAGAGAAACTACTTTTGAATTCTTGAAATCAGAAATGTATAAGAGAGTATAAAATAGTGCTATTCTGTTAACCCAAACACTGTATTATGGAATATGGTTGAACTCAAGGAACTCAGTTTTCTTTCAATTATGCCTAAGAAAAAAAAACAACAAACAAAACTTAACCTGAAACTCTACTGAGAAAATAACAGCACATCAACAACCACATTTTAGGAATAACAGTAACAATAGTGTAATAACCTCTTTACCCATTCAAAGTTAGAACCCTCCAAAAAAAAAAAAGAAAAAAACAGGTGACCTGAAAAAGCATACTAAGTGATCTTCAGTGAAAACATTCATTCACTTATTCATGCATACATTTGTTCATTTATTATGTTCATCTATCCATTTATGCACACATTTGGGTTAGCTTTACTAACCCAAAGAACACATTTTACTGAGTACATGTACAACTTGTGCTAGATGCTAAAGATATTTCCAAGGTCACTGGCCTCACAATTTAGTGGGGGTTCTAGGCATATACCTAACTAATTATTAATATGCAATTAATATTACTTTCTCTGGGAGTTGAATCAGTCAGCCTCAATCAGGAAAAGCTTCTCATAGACTTGAAATTTTAGGTAGGTTCTGATAGGTAATATGGTGGGAGAGAGGGTTTTCATCAGATGGAGATGGAGTAGGTCAGAAGAAAGACTATCTCAGGCAGAGTACAAAATAGCGTGGTGTATTTCAGAAATAACAACCTAGCTATATTACAGGCTTCAGACCAGGAATGTTAGGAGAGAAGGTTAGACGATGAGTTTGGCAATAATCTTTACAAGTCTTGTCCAGGCTAAGAACCTCGTTAGGCTTTATCCTTTCAGCAAAATAGGTGGTATGTTTTTAAGAGAAAAAATGTTATAAGATCTTTATTTTAAAACAATACTCGCTGAAGTGTGCAGATTGAATTGAAGTTGGAAAAAAAAATCCAGGGAAAGAGACAATTATGAAGTCCAAGAATAAGATAAAGATGGATCTATCTATGAACCTAACATGTGTGCAATGGAATAACTATTTGTCAAGTTCCTCCTTGACTGCTTGGCTGGTTTCAATGAACCGGATAACATTTGAGAGCTTAAAATTATTTGAGGAAAAGTTTAAAGTTAATCCATATAAGGCAACTAATTAAAGCTGATGAAGCTATTAAAAGAAAAATAAACTTTAGACAAAAATACATTAACTGAAATGTGTTAAGTTATAATTCACCATTAAAGATATTCACAGAGTAAGTGATGAGATGGTAGATGAGAACAAAATGCCTCATGTTGACAGGGAAAAAAAACTTGCTCAAAGTAAAGTATTAGCATTGATTCTTAGCAGACTTTGTTTTTAAAACATAATTTTTCTTTTTCATTGGGAATACTGTAACAAATAGTATAAATCCAGAGATTTAAATATAAATCCAGAGAGAACAAAATATTCTTAAACATAAATAGGGAAAACAACTATCTACATAAAAACGAAAATTACAGTATCCAAAGGGAGTGCGTTCAAAGAAAGAACGTTAAAGTCACTGTCCTTTGGAGATAGTTTAGTGGGAAATAAATCCATGGATTGTACTGACCTGGGAAAGGTGCTTCATCTCTGAATATCAGTGATAGGGTAATGCCTGACTGAACAGAGTAAATTGTTGGGTAAACAAAGGCCATCAGGTTATCCAGACCGGGAATTTTAAACTGTTCTGGAGGGATACTGGCTGGTTGATCAGAGGTCCCAAAACCATGGGGACAAATGAAGGCCTGGGGTTGTCATTTATACACAGTATCCCAAGTATATAACAAATGAGGGGAAGTTGTTTTAGAGAAAGAAAAAGTAAACAACAGCAACAGCAACAACCACAACAACAACAAAGCAAGAGAAATAGCCTAAGAACATGTAGAGGGGGGAGGGAGAAGGGAGGGGGGAATGGGAGGAGGGAGGGGGTTTGGAGGGATCACTTTTGAGGTTTGTCTTATAGGGGTACAGGTGAATCTTTCTAAGAGCAGAATGTGAACGTTTTAAAGCAATAACTAAGAAAATGACATGAAGGCTGTGTTGACCAGTTTGATGAAAGTATTTCAGAATGCATGTGAAAACCCCACACTGTACCCCAGAAGTGTATTAATGTACATAGTTACCATTCAATAATAAAAAAAAAGCAAAGAAAAGTACCTATGCAAATTGTAAACCCTAAATACAAGACTCTGGTCATGTCACTCTGAGCCTTGATTTTCTCCTTTGTAGAATAGGCATAAAATAATTCTAACCAATTCTTGGTTGTTTTAAAAGTTTAATGAGCATTAAATATGTAAAGTTATTTGTGCTGGGAAAGAACCTAAATGCTGTCAACAATACTGATTACATTATTTATTATGATTATTCCTGTTAAGTAATGAGATGGGAGTTTAAAGGTGATGACAGATTTAGGGGTGCAGAGTCTTCCCTGGTCCCCCAATGTCAGAGTGTGTAGATAGATAGCTAATTCTCCTGCTTGTTAAGCTTAGTTCTGGTTATTAACCTCACATCCCACCTTTGCTAAATGCTCAAATCTTCTCTTCTCTGCTTCAAAGTCACAGAAACTTTCATCTCTATGACTTGCGGTGCTGGGATGAGAGATTAAATATATTGGCTCAGGCTCCCAGGGAGACGCAGTGTGGGGCAAACTCCTCTGCTCACGCTCGCTCACAGACTTATCTGTGAGCGTGGCTGGGCCAGGTCTCTGCTCTCTGTTCTCTCTACCCACATCCTGACTCCACATGTATCTTGGCAGCTTGAAAATTAAAGAGCTCACCCAGCATTCCAGCCAACTATCAATCACTTCCTTTTAAACTTTTGTGTTCTGACAGAGTCATGTAAATCCTGAGCTACTGAGCCCCTCATCTGTGGGATTCCTGACTTTTGCCTGAGAATCAGACTGGTGACTTTATAGAACCAGAGAGCATCGTGCTTGATACTGGGAATTCCGAATGCAAATCTTAGCTCGGTAACCATGGTGTGTGGCTGCCACCCTCCAGTGTGACATGTCCCTGTCATGCTGGTCTCATTATTTCAGAAGGAAGTGTATCACGGAAGTATGCTTAACATTGTGTCTGAAATCTCTCAGTGACTTATAGGACCTGGGACAGGGCACAGAGTATAACAGTGTTCCAATTCTTATTCAATTAATTGAAAATCTAGGTGACTTCTAGGTGACTTTACAATCTGAAAATAGAGAGCTCACTTTCTCTTGGCAACATATAGATGCAAACATACAGTGTGTGTTTGTGGAGCGTCTCTAAGGTTCTAGCCCCACGACCCCCTCCCCGTTAATGTGATTTGTCAGGATCCTTTGAATCACAAGTAGCAGAAACCCAGGAATTTATCCAATCCTGTGACTGGGAAATCCAGAGGCCACAGGCACAGCTAGACCTGGGGACCAAGCCAGCCTCCAGCACCCTCTTTTCCTTTTGGTGAGTCTTCTTTCCTGGGTTGTCCTCCTTCCCTGCTATTGAAGGGCGGTTGAGGACAGTGGTTAAAAGAATAGCTTAAGGGGAACCATACTGCTGTGTGACTCTGAACAACTTAATTAACCTCTCTGGGCCTCAGTTTTGTCATCTAAAGAAATACCACGACAATAATAGGAATCCTCCCATGGGTTGTTATGAGGTGTACATTAGTTAATGTGCATGAACCTTTAGGGCAGTGGCCGGCCCATGGTATGTACCATGTGAAGTTCGCCACTGTTGATGCTGTTTCTCTGTAGACTGCGGAGAAGGACTTGGCATCAGATGTGTATAATCTCAGCCCAGAGGAAGCTTCTTTTTGTTTGGTGTCTACATACATACTTATCCAGGGAGACTCTCATTTGCCTTGCTTGATTCATGTGCCAAGACCTTGGACCCACCGCCACAGCCAAGGTTGGTGATAATTGTGATTACCAGTTCCACAATAACTACAAGGACTTGGGGACCAAGAATTCTCCAAAGGAGCAGGAAACGTTGTGGTTCTCACTCATCCATTTACTCAGTGAACGTTTATTGTCTCCAAGAGACAAGTTCTGAGCATTGGGTGGACAGCAGTGACCATGAGTAGGAAAAATTCTCTGCACTTATGGAACTTCTATCTCACTAATAGCAAGGGGAGGCCCACAGGGCACAAGCCAACAAAAGAAAACTTTGGAGGTGGCAAGTGTTGTCTTCAACACAAAATAATGTGATGTTTGGGAGAGTGACTGAGCAGTGGTCAGAGAAACCTTCTCCAACCAGGCTACCTTGAAGCTGAGACAAAAGTGCCAGGAGTCAGCCATGTCCAGATATGTAGGAAGAGTGTGCCCAGCGGACAGAGCAGCTAGTGCCACAGCTCTGTGGCAGGAGCCAGCCGTGCATGTGTGGGAAAGTGAGAGGCAGAAGTGTGGCTGCAGAGGCCACAGGCACAGCTGGATCTGGGGACCAAGCCAGACTCCAGTACCCTCTTTTCCCTTTGGTGAGTCTTCTCTCCTGGGTTGGCCTCCTTCCCTGCTACTGAAGGGCAGTGGAAGACAGTGGTTAAAAGAATAGCTTTTATTTACATGTGAGTGCGGATGGGTTTCAGCCCTGGCTGGGGGCAGGGTGAGCAGGATTAAACATCTGATGGATTGGACATGGGGAGGGGCATCCAGGATGATGGCGGGAGGCTCAGGATTTGAGCAGTTGGGTGGACAGTGCTGTCCTTTAGTGAGAAGATACTGGGAGAGGGAAATGGGAGGAGAATTCAGAATTTTTTGTGAGATGTGCTAAATTTACTGTTGCCATTAGATAACAAGGACAGGATGAAGATCCCAAGTAGGCACTCAGATACCTGCCTCTGGAACTCTGGGGAGAGGAAAGGGCTGGGAACACGGTCATTAGCACAGAGTGCATGGAGGTGGCATTAAATGTGGGGGTGGGGAGCAGGATAAGATCACCTAGGGAGTGAGAGCAGATGTGGCACCAGGCGACAACTCAGCAGGAGGGAGAGTGAAGGAACCCTATCCATTTCCTTTTGTTTTCCTTTTCTGAGAAAAGGGGCATCTTTGCTGTAAAATTCTTCAGGGGAACCTTGACCAAAAAGAAGGAGGAATAAATTCTTTTGGTCCTCCTGGAGATTCTGCTCACCGGGCTACCTGAATGTTCCCCAAACTGAGCAAGTTTCTCAGGCATTCATGTTATTAATTAGATGATTTTTGCTCCAACTTTGTGGGCATTTAATTTTGTCAAGCTCACTGTGATTTTGCATCTGTCAGGAGTCCTTTAGGATGACTCTGGATTTGCACACTGTTCTCATGGAGGGATTTTTTGGAGGTCCTGCCTCTGGGAGGGGAGTTTAGGGAGCAAGAGAGATTACTAGAACTCTGTCTCCCTCATTTCGATAACACAACTGTATATTTCACTTTTTTGTATAGCAATCTGTGTACAGTTATGCTAAGAGGCACGTGAAGATAGAATCCCACAGCCACAAAGTTGGAAAGTCACAGTGCTAGCCATCAGCCGCTGAGGATGAGGCCGTGTCTCATCCTGTACTCTGTTTCTTCTACAGACTGGGGTTGGCACCTGGTGGGCTCAGTGAGCTTTTGTTGAATGGACTCATAGTGAAAGCACAAAGTCTTGCGGGGCAGTGGCCCTAATTCAGAGGCTGTGCTCAGCAGGGATGCGGGTTCTCAGCCATCTAATTGTGCATCAGAGGTGATTGCCGTTGCTGCCAAAACTTCCTATGCGGCATGGAAACAATTACATTAAAATGCAGTTGGAGATTCCAGTAATCTCCTTGGAGTAGACAAATAAACTTTGAAATCATTTACAAATGATGCACCAAATCTGTGTGGCATCTGCTCATTGTAGGGGGAAAATAAAGTTTCTCCGAAGAGGTTTCTCATGTGATGAAATTGCTGCTTTCATGTGACAAGGAGGGAAACAGGAGGACCTTGCCAGGCAGGCCTTGCCTCAGACCTGGACTCAGGGCATCCTCAGTGAGGCGTGAGGATGATGGAGCCAGGTTGTCTGGTCCAGGACCGGCCTGTCATTCCTTAGAGACCATTCTGGTAAGAGAGGGGAATATTCGTGTTGGCCACCGCTCAGCTGCTGGGAGGATGTTTTCTCAGCGTGGCCTTTGTGAGACTGGTGATGGGGAGCTGCCCTTCCACAGGCTTTGATGACAAGCCAGGAAGCTAGGAAAGCCGGTCCCAGACACACTCTCCTGGCATGGCTTATGCCTGGGCTCCCACGCCAAGAGGGAAGCAGCTCAAAACGGCCATATTGTGTGTGAGGGCCCATTCCTAAAGGCCTTGCCTAACTCGGCTCTTACATAACACAAGACTTATTTCCCTATAAATTACTCTTTGATAACTAAAATGATTCAAGGATAAGAAAGTGGAGAGAATGCGTTCAACATTTGGAGCTGGGGGCATATTACCTGCCATGCCTGTGCAGCCATATCAACCCCAAAATTTCCATTATCTTTTTTTTATTTTTGTGAACTTAAAGGTGCAACTGTTTCAATGCTGCTTTATTTTGTTTTTCTAACAGCCTGTAGGCATTCTCACAGGATTGCCTGCTAAGTTGAAATTTCAGCATAGAGTGGTAGTTGTCTGGTTGTCTTCAGGGGATGTTAGTGTACCTCATTTCTGTTCCAAAGTATTATTGCTGCGAGTGTTATCATCATTTAATCAATGCTGGGATGATACTACTTGAAGACACAAAGGAGATTTTAAGTTATAACGGTAGTAAATGTTAAGTAAGCCACACAAGTTGTGGGAGGAAATACAATGGCACGATTTACCAGATATTGTTAAAAGGCAGTAGGTAATCTGACTTCATAGACAAAGTAGTTTTAATGTGACCTTAATGTGACACCTAGTTTCTAATTCATGCAGCCAGATGGCTTAGAAATAATTTGATCCCAGATGAATTTAATTTTTGAAAAATTGGAAGGGTTTGTTATTTCAGAATTTCTATAGGAAATTAAATTTTATTGTTATCGTGAGAATTTTGTGCTATTTCAAATTTTAGAAATGCAAATTCAGAAACATGCAACTATGCTATTAGTAGCTAGAATTTATTTTTGTTATAGGCTGTCAGATGGCTTATTATAAATTTCTGAAATAAATGAGGGATGCATTATAAGGAGACTGATGTGTTTCAGAGAAGCCATGGCCCCCTGCTCATGGGCTTCAGGAACAGCTGGGTCCAGGAGCTTCCCAGCTATCAAGGTTTCTTCTCTCCATACCATCGTTTTGCTTTTGCTTTCCTAAGTGTGGGGAGACTTCATTATTCTCTTCCACCAAGCCGGCTACATAATTCGTGGGGCGCTGTGCAATGTGACAAGGAAGGGCTCCCTGTTCAGAGTAGGAAAGAGCTTTTCTCATTTTCCTCATCTTTCTTTAAACCTGTCATGGTTTCTAGTTTGCTATTTAATTTTTCTCTTCCTGGGACATAAGGATCCTTGCAGGGTGAGTGCAGAGCCTCACAGGCACTGTGTGGGCGCTGTGACTCAGCCAGAAAGGTGTGCGTGCTCTCTGAGCCACATGGGGAGGAGAGGGCAGGGGTTGCTGAATGGAGAGGGGCTGGCAGCCAAGGAGCTACCTGGCAAGTCAGGGAGGCAAATAAGTAGGCTGAGGCTCCAGGCCTCAGGTGCAGGCCCCACTGTCCTGCTGGTGTCACTTACTGTTAGTTTCTCAGGGCTGCCTTAACAGAGCACCATCAGCCAGGTAGCTGAAACCACAGGAATTGATTGTCTTGCAGTCCTGAGAGACCAGACGGCCAAGACCAAGATCCCAGAAGGGCTGGTTCCCTCTGAGGGCTGTGTGAGATTATTCCACATGCCTCTCCGACTTCTGCTATCTTGGATGTTCTTTGGCTTGTAAATGGCGGTTTCATAGCTTGTTTCTATATAGGTCTATCCCTGTGTCCAAATCTCCCTGTTTCTTTTTCTTTTTTTTTTTTTTGAGACAGAGCCTCAAGCTGTCCCCCTGGGTAGAGTGCCGTGGCATTACAGCTCACAGCAACCTCCAACTCCTGGGCTCAAGTGAGTCTCTTGCCTCCACCTCCCAAGTAGCTGGGACCACAGGCGCCGGCCACAACGCCCGGCTATTTTTTGGTTGCAGCCGTCATTGTTGTTTGGCGGGTCCTGGCTGGGGATTAGAACCCACCACCTTAGGTGTACGTAGCTGGCGCCTTAGCCGGTTGAGCTATAGGCACCGAGCCAAGTTTTGTATAACTTATAACAGAAAGCTAAATATACATCCATTATTACTTTCTGGTAGTAATCCAAGACAAAATGTTAGTAAATGTGTTATAAGAGCTATCAGCTAATTATACACATATTAAGCAGTCATGATCAACCCCCATACATTATATATTTCTTTGCCTTTTACTTTCACTTATCTCAAGTTTTATTAATAAATCCCAAAAGACTTTCTTTACTTGAATGTTCTGTATGTCAATCTAACTTGAAGTTAATCACTAGGGTCAGATCCTCTAATAACCAAGGATCACTTCCTCAAGAGGCATCTAAACTATTTATTTGGCTCATAAACCAGTGCTTACATACACATAACATATCTGTAATGTTTTCTCAGAGTACTCAGGCTTTTTATATCAAATAGTCTCATTATTCATGAAGCCAACTTAAAGTCCATTTTAGAACCTTAAAAAATTAATGATCTTTCTTACACTTATACATGTAGGATTGAGACCAATCAAAGTCAAAATTAAAAGCCCATTCATAGAAGTACACTGCAGTCTCAAGACCTTTAATGCAGCAAAATGCAAAGTCACAGTCAGAATAAGAGCCAAGTTTCCTTCAGTCTAGAAAAAGCCACCGAGCCCTATCACGAAAACAAAGAAGTCCCTCTTTTGACTATTTTTTCATCAAACTTCCCAGTCACAAGATATATCAGATCATCATCACCACACTTCAAAAGTATATTATGTTTCACTTGACTTTTGTTCATCAAAACTCCTAGTCAAGAAGTACATATCACAAAAGGGACTTTACCTAACAAATGCAATTTGTGTAACCTGGGTTCTAATTTTAATTTTTAACAATTAGTGTAACCTGGGTTCTTGTACCCTCAATGAATCCCCAACAATAAATAAATACATAAATAAAAGTACATATCACATCAGGTCATCATACTTCTAATATATAAAGTGCTTTATGTAAATGTCACATATGCAGGCAAATAAACCTTTAGATAGGCAGATAACTCTGCCACTTACAAAGTGATTTTTTTCATATATGTCTGACCTTCAAAAATATCCCCATGATGTAAAGCAACTGGACATTAATTATAATTTATAAATGAAACCATTAAAATCCTCTGATTCCCAGTCCAATAACTTTTTTAATATTTTGTTTCACTGACAGTATGAATCAGAAGTAAGGTTTCAGAAGAATAGTGATTTATGAACAAGTCCTTTATAAAAATAATTTTGGTTTTTTTTTTGAGACAGAGCCTCACTATGTTACCCTCAGTAGTGAGCTGTTGCATCACAGCTCACCGCAATTTCTAACTCTTGGGCTTAAAAGATTCCCTTGCCTCAGCCTCCAAGTAGCTGGGACTACAGGCACCTACCACAACACCCAGCTATTTTTTTGTTGCAGTTGGTGTTCAGCTGGCCCGGGCCGCGTTTGAACCTGCCAGCCTCGGTGTACGAGGCCGATGCCATAACCACTGTACCAGAGGCACGAAGCCAATGTGGTTTTTTTTTTAATTTAAAAATATATTCTTGACTTTCTATAATGACAGAAAATCTTTAACTCACCTTACTCATACTTCCTCAGAAAACTCATACTTCCTCAGAAAATTCTTTTAAGAATACTTAAAAGAGCTTCCCACACATTAAATGTCTTTTTTTTTCCTTCTGAGACAGAGTCTTAAGCTGTCGCCCTGGGTAGAGTGCTGTGACGTCTCAGCTCACAGCAACCTCATATTCTTAAGCTTAAACGATTCTCTTGCATCAGCCTCCCAAGTAGCTGGAACTAACTACAGAAGCCTGCCACAATGCCCAGCTGTTTTTTGATTGTAGCTGTCATTGTTGTTTGGCAGGCCTGGGCTGGATTTGAAACCGCCAGCTCCAGTGTATGTAGCTAACACTCTAGCCACTGACCTACAGGGGCTGAGAGCTACATTAAATGTCCTTTTAAAAAAGTTCCTTTGTTTACCACTTAGTTGTAATTCTTTCCACATTATAGGGCCACACTTTATCTATCTTAGAATTCAAATTGAGAGATGATAATGGGTAAATTTTTCTGATACAATACACTGGAAATGACTCTAACTGAAATTTTTTTAGCTGTCTTAATCTAGTCAAAATTGCAGAACTGTCAGGAAGGAAATTCTTGAAAATGTAATATCACTTAGACTATGGCAACTTCCTCACCTTCACCACACACAAACACAAAAACAATTCATACTCTAGTAGTTCTGCATTGTTAGATGAGTCGGCATTTTCGGTTTTTAAATAGCCTGGGCTTAACGGATCCACGTTATTAACATGTTAAAAAAAAAAAAAACTACATCAATGATTTTAGCAGTTCAAACTCACCTAATTTTTTTTTTTTTTTTTTTTTGAGACAGAGCCTCAAACTGTCCCCCTGGGTAGAGTGCCATGGCATTACAGCTCACAGCAACCTCCAACTCCTGGGCTCAAGCGAGTCTCTTGCCTCCGCCTC
>CAUYTI010144563.1:0-25084 GCA_963575145.1 Galago senegalensis
CTGTGGTCCCAGCTACTTGGGAGGTGGAGGCAAGAGACTCGCTTGAGCCCAGGAGTTGGAGGTTGCTGTGAGCTGTAATGCCATGGCACTCTACCCAGGGGGATAGCTTGAGGCTCTGTCTCAAAAAAAAAAAAAAAAAGAATCAGGCCTCACCAGGATTGAGGAGAGACAGGAATGGTAAAAGGGACACTAGACATGATGCCTAGCAGTCTCAACTACTGTGTCTGCCATATGCTTCACTTCAGAGCAGCAGGCACTCAAGGTCAAGTGTAGAGCCATATGTATCTATATCCTGTCACATCTTAAATGCCCACAACTCATACACTTAGCAGGATATAGGGTCAAGGGAGCATGCTATAGAGGAGGAAAGAATCAGTCCTGAGAATTAAACTAGATGACTATTTCTAAGTTTCCAATACCAAGGATTAACTTCTAAAATACAAGTGTATAGACGGAAGCTATAGAATGAGCCATGAACTGAAACATGTGTGCAATATAGTCAAGGAAATGCTCTGCTTACCAAACATATCTTATCTATCTCTGATTTTAAAGTAATTCATTCTTTTGTTGGGTATGCAAGTGAGCAGTGGAGAAAGTGGTGTATCTGCAATCCCGGAGGGTGCTAAGGATTTCAATGCTTCTAAAAGATGTGGGCTGCAGAGCTTTATTAGGCACCGGAGGGTTCTTCCCTTTCAGCCAGGATGCCTCCTTTTAAGTCACTTTGGAACTTCATTTCAAGCTCGTAGTGTGCAAATTCTAGTTGTTGTTGAGGATGGTCTCCAAAAGTTTCTAGGGTTATTTTTTGGACTCTTTTTCTGCTGTGTTTTCATGAATGATCCTTCAATCTAAGTTTATATCTAGCCCAAGACTTCTTTCTTGTAGAAGTGTCACAGAGTAGTGAATTTCAGGGTTCTGATTATACTGATTAAAAAACAGTGACTGTAGCACAGTGGTTGTGGCTCCTGCCACATATACCAAGGCTGGCAGGTTTGAGCCCAGCCTGGGCCAGCTGAGCAGTGATGATAACTGCAACAGAAAAATGGCTAGGGCTCGGCGCCTGTGGCTCAAGTGGCTAAGGCGCCAGCCACATACACCTAAGGTGGCGGGTTCAAATCCAGCCCGGGCCCACCAAACAACAATGACAGCTGCAACCAAAAGATAGCCAGGCACTGTGATGGGCGCCTGTGGTCCCAGCTATCTGGGAGGCTGAGGCAGGAGACTTGCATGAGCCCAGGAGTTGGAGGTTGCTGTGAGCTGTGATGCCACGGCATTCTACCCAGGGGGACAGCTTGAGGCTCTGTCTCAAAAAAAGAAAAAAGAAAAATGGCTGGGCATTATGGTGGGTGCCTGTAGTCCTGGCTACTTGGGAGGCTGAGGCAAGAGAATCGTGTAAGCCCATGAGATTGAGGTTGCTGTGAGCTGTGATGCCACGGTACTCTACCAAGGGCGACATAGTGAGACTGTGTCTCAAAAAATAATCATAATAATACAATAGAAATAAAAACAATAGCCCTAAGAGAGTCCAGATACTGGCTTCTCAGGTCCATTTTCACAATCTGATGGTGTTTGTCAGCAATTATCAGTGCCTGACCCAGAAGGGGTACATTGTGCCTTAAAGTGGAGAAAGAAGTGAAGGCATAAGGAGTCTGGGGATGATACTCCACACACACGGGTCTGTACTGATTTGGCTTGGTGTACTGGCTTCCCCAGGCGATTTGAATCCAGGCTGCATTGTCCTCAGTGTCTTGGAAGCTAACTGTCACATTTTAAAATGTTCTCTGCAGAATTTCTTAAATGAACTTTTGAATTGTTCCATATCAAAAAAGTCAGCATCTTTATCTGGTCCTTTACTCGTCTGAAAAACATCCCAAATATTCGGGTGCCAGTGAACTTGAATATAAATGAAGTCTAAAAGGGCTGCATCATTGAGACTTGCATGCTTTTCCTCACACAGCAGAACTAAGTGCAGAACGATAGATTCCTTTCTCTCCCAGAAATTCATGCACTTCATTTTCTGACCAAAAATCCCAGGCTTTTAGGATTGTTGTTCTTGTTTCAGTCAAGGGGATTTTAAAGAGGGTCCTCTTGATAAACGTGGCAAGAGTCTCATCCATCTCTTTGGCCCTGCCCACATCTCCAGCTGCCCCAGTCCTCAGCCGCTGTTCCCTAGAGCGGTGTATTCATTAACAACTGATGCGTCGTTGGGCACAGTGGCTCATGCCTATAATCCTAGGACCTTGGGAAGCTGAGGCAGGAAGATTGCCTGAGCTCAGGAGTTGGAGACTGGCCTGAGTAAAGTGAGACCTCATCTCTATGAATAATAGAAAAATTAACTGGGCATGGTGGTGAGTACCTCTAGTCCCAGCTACTCAGGAGGCTGAAGGAAGAGGATCACTTGAGCCCAAGAGTTTGAGGTTGGTGTAAGCTATGTTGCCAGGGCATTCTACCCAGGGTGACAGGGTGAGACTCAAAAAAAACTAAACTAAACAAAAAACTCAAAAACAATTGATGAGCCCACAGGGAGATATCATTATCCTCCACAGTCCAGAGTTTGCACGAGGTCACTCTTGGTGCGGTACCTTCTCTGGGTGTGGACATACGTGTAACGATGCATCTGACATCGTCATATCACATGGAGTAGTCTCACTGCCTTGTCTACTCATCCTTCCCTCCCCACTAGCCCCCAGAAACTGCTTAGTTTTTACTTTTAGAAAAAGTTGCTTTACCCCCACTTTTAGAGACAGCCATTGCTAGTCACCAACCTCTGAGTCTGAGCAAGGAGGTTCACAGTGTGGGGTGGGCTGCCTCTCAGCTCCTTTCATTGCTGGGGTGGGACTCAGTATCCCTGCCGTCCTTTCTTCCGAGATTTGTTGTCTCTTACCTTGTTCTACTTGTCTTCATGAATCTTGTTCTTAAAATAAAAATCCCCTGATGTAGTTCAGCAGGACTTCAGGAGAGCATGAAGGGGAGTGCACTCAATTCACCATCATGAATTGTGATAGAAATTGCCTCAACCAGATTGTCTGTGGTCACCTTATCCTCTCATCTTCTACCATAAAATAAGCTCCTTCTCTATATATCCTGAGTCTGCCAGCGGCTTCTGGGCTACTCTGTATTACCTACAGAGTAAAACCTGTGTTTTCCCTGCCTCCCACTGTAGGGCCAATCTCACTACCTTCTTCCTTCCTCTGACATATCCCTTCCATGTTCCTTCCTCTCTGTTCATAGACACCACCCAGATCCAGACCTGAACAAATGGCCTGTTGACCTCCAAGCTTTCACTCTTACATCTAATCTACAAATGCCAGTTAAAAAATAAAAAGCCATGGTCATGTCATTCTTCGGCTCAAAATTTCTTTTGTCTAGAGTAAAAATTCCGAATTTCTGAGTTGAGCCAGCGAATTTTCTACAACCCGACTCCAATCTTTCCCTCCAGCCCCAATTCTCCTCCCACGACTGTGAGGTGTGGTCATTCTGGGGCTCCTTTCCACCTGTGCCTGGTGTGTGCTGTGGCCCTGCCTGTTCACCTCTCGGCACTCAGCTCCCATGTTGCCTCTGAGATGAAGCTTCCAAAGTTACCCCAGGGAAGTTGCACACATCCTTTTCAGGGTTCCCAACCCCAAATCAAATGTTGTATGTTATTCTTTGGCTTACATATCTGGGGAGCTCTGTGAGGAGAGAGACTGTGTCTTACTCATCTTGTAGTTTTAGAGCTTAGCTTGGTGCCTTGTATGCAGTAAGCTCTCAATAGGTTTCAAATGTCTGCATGGTTAACCTCACCGTTATGCTTTATTATTTATCTATTCCTGTTCCCTAGGCTGCTGCCTTTGTGGCCACTCTCTTAATCACAATGTACATAGGAAGGCCTTTTTAATAACCAAACTCATTGGAAGTGTTGTAAACGGACCTTTTCTATATTGAGGACTGCTTACAGCAAAAGGGACAGAGTATGTTCTTTTGCACGTTGCCCTGTCTTGACTTCTTTAACGTCTTTACACATCAGTGTTCTTCCCCCAACTGTCCTGTTAGCACCAGGGGGACAGAGACTGTGCCTTGTAATTGCTTCCATGACTCCCAGTGACCCTCATCACCAGCCTAGGTGGAGAGGAGATGCTTAGTAAAGATTTGCAGATTGGCTGTGTGTGCTGTGGGGTAGGAAAGATAGGCAGATTGGACTGGGGTGATTTTCCAGTATGTAAGGAAAACCAGGGGGCCAGGCGGGGCCTAGGTCAGGCCCGGAGCTTTGGTGGTGAAGGTGCCAGCCTGGGACCAGAGTGGGCTGTGCCGAGGACATCTGGGAACAGACAACCAGTCCCAGCCAAGTGTTCTTTAGAAAACAGGAAGCAAGGGGGGGGGGGGGAAGAGGAGTTAATGGAAGGAGCTGAAGTATGCTAATGGAGGTGCAGGTAGGAGAATGGGGTGCAGGTAGGTGGGAAGCCCTTCAGGGTGAAGCCTCAGCAGTGGCTTCTTCACCCTGATGGGCTCACCAGTCCTGTCTCCCCGGCCACCATCCCTCCTCCGGTCACATTGCAGTCCACCCATCAGAGCCATTTTCATCTTCACCATCACAGAGGCTTGGTCCAGGCCACCCCTCCCAACTTCCTACCCGGACATCAGTCCCGTGATTGTTTCCAGACTGCTTCTCCAGCAGGGTCCCCACCCCTCTTCCTGAGTAGCTCTGTTCCGAGTCCTGAAGAAGGTAATGAGGAAGGAGATGTGAGAGCCACCTTGTCTGATGGAGGGGGCAGAGCACGCTCAGACACACACTCTTAGGATGGATACAATCTGATTCCCTTCTGCCCTTTCCCACACTCCTTAAAAATATACTAAAACACATAAAATCATCAGAGCTCAGAAATTAATAACAAGACCTTTTCTTTACATTCCATGGCAGTGGCCCCCTCTTCTTCTCTGGGCGTCTTCTCTCTCTCCCTTTTCTTCTTAACTGTGCCTCCATTTCCTCTTCAAAGACTGACTCCCTAGCCTATCCATTCTTCTTCCCCCACTCTCCTTGGAAGCTCTTCTGTCCAAGGGCAGAGCCTCCAGTTGCAAAACCCATGGGAGCATGTCCTAGGCCTCAAATTCCAGGAACCCTGCAGCCTCTGTCACTGTGAACCCCTGGCCTTGGCCTTGAATGGTCTTCTCTCCTTGTTATTCCTCCTTGTTATCCACTGGCCATCTCTGCCTTCCTTCATGGTTACACCTCTAGCCCCACAACCAGATGTGGGCCCAGACTCTCCTCACCAATGACCCTCTCTCTACCCCCCTGCATGGGAGAAGCTTGATGTCTTTTGCAAGCTCAGTCTAACATTTTGTCTTCTCCTTTGCTCTGTCTTGAGCCTGGAGAGGTTGACAGATCAGAATTCTATGGCATGGACCCCAAATTTGGAGCCATTCTTCTTTTATTTTAAAGGAGCAATTCCAGCCACACAAAAGATACAGAGAACAGGCTCGGCGGCTGTGGCTTAAGCAGCTAAGGCGCCAGCCACATACACCTAAGGTGGCGGGTTTGAATCCCCAGCCCGGCCTGCCAAACAACAATGATGGCTGCAACCAAAAAATGGCCAGGCATTGTGGCGGGCGCCTGTAGTCCCAGCTACTTGGGAGGCTGAAGCAGGAGACTCGCTTGAGCCCAGGAGTTGGAGGTTGCTGTGAGTGTAATGCCATGGCACTCTACCCAGGGGGATAGCTTGAGGCTCTGTCTCAAAAAAAAAAAAAAAAGACTGTACAGTGAAGTATTCCAGAAAGTACATGACATGTGATGATTTATCACTTGGCTAATGGAATGTGTGAAGCAGATAAAATTCACTTGTTTTAATAAGCAGATATTAAAGATATTTTTAAAAATGTAAAACAATACCCTCCTCACTAATTTTGGTTTTTTTTTTTTTTTTTTTTTTTTGAGACAGAGCCTCAAGGTGTCACCCTGGGTAGAGTGCTGTGACATCACAGCTCATAGCAACCTCCAACTCCCAGGCTCAAGCGAGTCTCCTGCCTCCGCCTCCGAAGTAGCTGGGACCACAGGTGCCTGCCACAATGCCTGGTCATTTTTTGGTTGTGGCCATCATTGTTGTTTGGCAGGCCCAGGCTGGATTTGAACCCGCCACCTTAGGTGTATGTGGCTGGCGCCTTAGCCACTTGAGCCACAGGCACCGAGCCTAATTTTCTTATGGAAACAGATATATTTAATTTCATAAACAGTTAAAATTTTGTTAAGGTGACTACTCAAGGGACTGTAACAAATTGATTGACATATAGAGGTGGTTAACATAGGAACTAGGCCTGCTATACTGATATGTACATATGGCATACGTCAATTATATGTAAATTTGGTCAACTTAAGGAGGTGGTCAGCTATAGAGGTTCTACTATATGTAATTTATGTCCATATGTAACAGTTATAGTGCCAAATTCTTCCAAAGTAGGTGTTTCCATAGGTCTATATTTGCACTAATATCTGATTTTATCCAAACTCCTTAATCTTGCCAGACCAGTGGTAAAAAGTGAATCTCTCAATGCGATCGAATATTTTTTCACAAATTTTTTTTAGAAAAAGTATCTTTTCCATGCTATAGCCTGACTTTTCAAAAGATGTATATACATACAATGAAATATTAGTCAACCCCTAAAAGGCAGATTACATGCTACAACATGAACGAACCTTAAGAACATTATGCTAAATGAAGTCAGTCACAAAAATATAAATACTATATGATTCCACTTATAGGAGGTATCTACAGTAATCAAATTCATAAAACATAAAGTAGAAGGGTGATTTCGAAGGGTTGAGGGAAAAGAGGTCTAGAAAGTTGTTTAATGGGTAAGAATTTCAGTTTTGTAAGTGGTCTTAAAACAATGTAATGCTGGTGGCGCCTGTGGCTCAAAAGGGTAGGGTGCTAGCCCCATATGCTGGATGTGGCGAGTTCAAACCCAACCCTGGCCCAAAAAAAACAAAACCGTGTAATGCCATGGAACTATACACTTAAAAATCATTTAGATGGAAGGTTTTATGTGTATTTCACTATAACACCTTAGAAATATTCTTTATCATTATACTACTATTTAAGTGAAGCTATATATATTAAAATCATAATATTTTAAAACATTTAAAAATATTTTTATCCATACCATGCATGCTTTGTATGAGATAGGATTTAAAGTTGTATTCAGGGATATAGAAAATATAACCATAGGAAACAAATTAAAAGTCAGTGAGAAGTATCCTCCTTAAAATGTAATTTTCTTTTTTTGAGACAGGGTCTTAAGCTGTCCCCCTGAGTGGAGAGCTGTGGTGTCATAGCTCACAGTAACCTTCAACTCTTGGACTCAAGTGATCCTCTTGCCTCAGTTTTTCTATTTTGAGCAGAGATGGGAGTCTTGATTTTGCTCAGGCTGGTCTCGAACTTGTGAGCTTAAGTAATCCACCTGCCTTGGCCTCCCAGAGTGCTAGCATTACAGACATGAGCCACTGCGCCCAGCCTCACTAAAATATAATTTAGACCTAAAAAAAGGTTTTAGGTATAATCTGTCAGGAATCTGGCTGATGTATTTATGAAAAAAAAACAATACCATAATATCAGCATGCCTAGGTTTGAACATTACTTCTTGGAATCTTCCTTCTAAATATTTCTATAAAAAAGATCAAGGTATCAATGAAATAACTTGTTTTATGAAATTATTTTAAGTAAGTTAAAAATGTAAGTATGTTAAGAAATAACATTAGAGTAGTTGGGCTACAGGTTCCTTCATTTTTAAAAATAATTAAGTGCAAGAATGGTTGTTTTAATAAAAAGAACTGTGGAGAAGAAACCTAAAGCAGATACTTTTCAGATGAGAAATACAGTAATACAGCATACCACTGTTTAACCTACCAGACTATTTCTGTGTATCCTGCAAAGCAATTTGTCCTACTTACAGATACATATATACCTGTAACTATACATTTTCTCCCCCAAATACCTTGAACATCTCTTCCCAAAACTTCCACATAGTTCTGATCTTTTAAGACTTCCTGGTCATCTTCCTCCAAATCAAAATCATATTCTGGCTTCTTTATTATTTTTTTTGTGTTGACCAGAAGCTGAGCTCGCTCCTTCTTTAATTTAGCTCCTATTAAGAACATCCAGAAAATTAAAATATGACAGGTACAAATTCTTTCTATATAATACACTTAAATAAGTAAACAAACTGTACTACTTACACTGCTATTACTTAAAAGCTAGGGAAAAAGTGTTTTCTCTTTGATTATAATTAAGTTAAAAAAATACCTTATAAGTGTGTGTTATATATATATATATATATATATATATATATATTGTTTTGGGTTTTTTTTTTTTAAACGAGTCACTATGTCACCCTCAGTAGAGTGCCGTAGCATCACAGCTCACAGCAACCTCTAACTCTTGGGCTTAAGCAATTCTCTTGCCTCAGCCTCCCAAGTAGCTGGGACTACAGGCACCCACAACAACGCCTGGCTATTTTTTTGTTGCAGCCGTCATTGTTGTTTTAATATCAACAACAATTGACCAGGCCAGGTGTGAACCCACCAGCCTCAGTGTATGTGGCCAGCACCCTAACCACTGAGCTACGGGTGCCGAGCCTCAAAGTGTATATTTTTGGGAATCAAAATAATCACATATTTTAAGTTATCACTTATGACTACTACTGAGCATTTTTTATTAAATGAGGTTTTATTTAAAATTTTCAATTAAAGTTTCAGATAATTAAATTAAAAATTAAAGTAGCTTTTATTTAGTCTTAGTAGATCAAATACTTTGTATATTTTCAAAATAAAATGTTAAAGTATTTTTAACAAGTGATATAATCTATGAGCATTACAATAACCATCTCTTCAATTACATAATCACTTAGTACCTCCTTCTCTATCAAGAATGTGATTAAGAACATCATCATCTCCCACAAATTGAACCTCCAGCATCTTGTCTTCCTTTATTTCCAGTTTACTTGCCATTGCCAACCTAAACAAAGGCAAAAAACCACTCAAAATTGATGAAGAATTCACACTGTCAATCAAACATTCACATGATAAATACATGTCTTTATAACATATTTTTAAAAGGCTTTTTAAGTATAAAAGGGATAGCCGGGCACAGTGGCTCATGCCTATAATCTTAGCACTCTGGGAGGCTGAGGTGGGTGGAACACCTGTGCTCACAAGGTTTGAGACCAGCCTGAGCCAGAACAAAGACCTCATCTCTAAAAATAGCTGGGCCTTGTGGCAAGAGCCTGTAAGTCCCAGCTACTTGGGAGGCTGAGAAGAGCAAATCACTTGAGCCCAAGAGTTTTAGGTTGTTGTGAGCTATAATGCCACAGCATTTAGGGCAACAAAGTGAGACTTTGTCTCCAAAAAAAAAAATTGTATAAAAGAGATACTATGTATTATTATATTAATATTATGTATCTGACTACAGATAATTCTTGATCTAAAAAATGAGGGACAAGGGGAAAGATGTGAAGATCTGAGAGGAGCTCAATCCAATTAAAGGAAACTATAATGTTGAGAAAACAATTTATTTGTAAAGAAAGCTCTAACTCATCCAGATAACAACCTCATTAACAGAAACAGGATAAGTTAATACATGTGTTTAGAAAAGGGACAGCAGCCTGAAATCCTAGCACTCTGGGAGGCCAAGGTGGCGGATCACTTGAGCTCATGGGTTTGAGACCAGCCTGAGCAAGAACGACACCTCACCTATTTAAAAAAAAAAAAATAGCCAGATGTTGTGGCTACTTGGGAGGCTGAGGCAAGAGGATCTCTTGAGCCCAAGAGTTTGAGGTTGCTGTGAGTTATGATACTACAGCACTCAACCGCAGGGTGACTGAGACTCTGTCTCCAAAAAAAGGGGGGCAGGAGAAGAATTAATGTTTGGTGGATTTTATTACCTGTTTAATTGAAAGATATACTCCATTGAGGGAAGTCTGCCATACTTCATTAGTGTTCCAAGCCTGGATCAAAGAGCCCTCAAGCACCTTCTTTTACTTTTATTGAAGACTTATCAAACAACTTTATGAATATGGCCTTCTAGGTACTTTGCAACCAAATAGTAAATGTGAATCTTTCTTATACTTCATAGTAGTTCCTTACTGAACAGAATTCAGAGTTCAGCAAGCAAAAGTTTGGTCAACTCTAGCTATTTTGACAAAATTCAGTTCCAAGAATTTATAATGCTAATGGCCTAAAACTAACTAATGATAATTCCAACTGCTGCAACAAGTCAGTTTATCCCAAAAAAGGTAAACTAAGATTCAGCATTCTTGGTGAATTTTTTTCCTTTCCCTCTCTTTAAATCCTGTTTTTAACTTTTCTTTTGACAAGAGGAACTGCTGATTGTATCTCTCATGAGTTAGTTATCTACATGCAGGTACTAATAATTCAATATTGCCAAGGTTTCTTTTGACAGCTGACACATTTAAGTAACTTGTTTCAGATTTCATTTACCTTTTAAGGTACTACATATTCTGCAGCTGGAAAATTTAGAGTCACCTGTAATTGGAAAAAAGAACTCAGTTAGGGTCAGCTTATAGGACAATGAAAGCAATGAGGTAAAACTAAGAAGTCCTCAAATTTTAACAAACACGATGAACAGACATAAGTAGACCTTACAAAGCTAAAGCTGTCATGACAGTAGTTAAGAACAAAATAGTTATACCGGGTGGTGCCTGTGGCTCAGTGGGTAGGGTGCTGGCCCCACTCACCAACGGTGGTGGGTTCAAACCCAACCCTGGCCAAACTGCAACAATAAAAAAATAATTATACCATTTGGACAAGAAGCTCTAGAGACTGATAACAACTGCATTTGGGGCGTAAGAGGGCAAAACTTGAGTACTTACAATGTACTAAACATTGTTTTGAGTACTCTAAATGAATTCTCACAACAACTTGAAGTTTACACTTTGTACACAATAAAATACTTCATCTATGATTTATGACCACTATTTATAAAACGTGTCCTCCTGTGCCATATTTTTAGTCATGATACAGGTTCCTATTATGGGGAATCTGGGTGTAGTAGAGAAAAAGTTTAATCACTTATCTGATATTTGTATAAAATAAACTAACAATTTCTTTAATACTATTTGTATAAAGAAGTTAAGTTCTATGAGGGGCTGTTTGTCAGATACTGTATTAGGCACTTCTATATATACAAGGTCATTAAATCTGCGGGTTCTTTGAGCTAGATATTTTGCATCTCTATGTATTATATACAACAGAACCTCTGTAGCTGACCTCTCCCTACACTGAGAACCTCTTTAAGTTGTCCTAATTTTCATAGATCAGACACCTCCATATGTTGACCAATTTGTTATAGGCCTGTAGGCAGCCAACTCACAGAAGTTCTACAGTATATAATCTATCTGATTTAAAGATGAGTAAACTGGCTTGGCGCCCATAGCTCAAGCAGCTAAGGTGCCAGCCACATACACCAGAGCTTGCAGGTTGGAATCTGGCCCGGGCCTGCCAAATAATGACAACTACAACCAAAAATAAAATAGCCAGGCATTGTGGTGGGCGCCTGTAGTCCCAGCTACTCAGGAGGCTGAGGCAAGAGAATCACTTAAGCCCAGGAGTTTGAGGTTGCTGTGAGCTGTGACGCCATGGAACTCTACCCAGGGCTATAGCTTGAGGCTCTGTCTCAGAGGAAAAAAAAAAAAAAAAAGATGAGTAAACTGAGGCTAAAGATTAAATCATTCATTCAAATTCACATGATTAGAAAAGTTTATTAGAGTTGAAACCTAAATTTGATCAATTCCTAAATTCCTGATTATTATACCACATACTTCTCCTGCCATTAAATAAAAATGCATCCTACATGCTCATTTTAATCTCTGCAAATTATTCATTGTTCTAATCATTTCCCACATAACTGTATACTTCAAATACCCAAAGAGTGAGAGGTAAAGGACTGAAAATAGTAGTAGGCCGTGACTACATGAAAATGTAGTCCCAGCTACTTGGGAGGCTGAGGTAAGAGAATTGCTTAAGCCCAAGAGTTAGAGGTTGCTGTGAGCTGTAACGCTACAGCACTCTACCGAGAAGTTATTCCAAGGTATGATGAATGAAAGGAAGTGGAGTCTAGTTTCTGTGTTAGCAACAGGGCCTTTATTCAGTCTGCTGCAAGTGGGCTGAGTTTGAAAAAGAAGTCAGCACATGGGTTAAGGCAGGGTGGAATATAAGAGTTGGGGGGTGGGGTGTCGGGATTGGTGTACTCATTCCTTCCTGGGCAGGACATCCTTTCCTGGGCTGGACAGTTCTATTTGGAAGAGTCCCTACATTCTGCCCTATCAAAGACTTTTATAGTCCTCTAACTTTTCATTTGACTGGTCATGGTTCAAAGAGTATGGCCAGATTCAATATAATCTACATTATTTTTATTTACTTATTTACTCATGTTCTGCACTGACAATGAGCAAATGCAATAAAACAAATTATAAACTATAAATGCTAATGAGGAATCTGGATAATGGAAAATATAAAGAAAAGCATGCAAAGAATTTTGGGCTTTGAATTTCCTGGCAACTAAAGCAAAAAAGGAATAAAGGTCTGTTACATAATTCTCATTAGTAAAAGCTTAGTATAATAGGCGACGCCCGTGGCTCAGTGAGTGGGGCACTGGCCACATGCACCAGGGTTGGCGGGTTCGAACTCAGCCCCAGCCAGCTAAACAACAATGACAACTGCAATAAAAAAATAGTCAGACATTGTGGCGGCCACCTGTAGTCCCAGCTACGAGGCAGGCTGAGGCAGGAAAATCACTTGAGCCCAGGAGTTTGAGGTTGCTGTGAGCTATGATGCCACAGCTCTCTATCAAGGGCAACATAGAGAGACTCTGTCTCAAAAAAAAAAAAAAAAGCTTAGTATAATAGTTCCTTCAGGAGGTAAAAAAGATTTTCTAGGAAAATTTAAAAACAAATATTCTAGACTACTGAATATGGTCCTAGGCAATTTCCCAATAGTATTTTACATTAAGAATCGCCAGGATAGCAAGTTAATTGCCTGAGCCCACAGGTTCAAGACCAGCCCCAGCCAGAGTAAGGCCTTCTCTCTAAAAATAGCCAGGCGTTATGGTGGGTGCCTGTAGTCCCAGCTACTTGGGAAGCTGAGGCAAGAGAATTACTTGAGCCCAAGAGTTTGAGGTTGCTGTGAGCTGGGATGGCACATGGCACTCTACTGAGGATGACAAAGTGACATTCTGTTTGAAAAAAAGAATTGCCAGGATAGAAAAAGCATAACTCAGTCTGAATGAACTTTTACAAACATTTTTTCTAGATTTTAAAGCATTTTATTAGTATAAAGTAGCCAAACAGAAGAAATTCCTAAAACGACCTCACAAGAAACTTTCTCTTCAACGGTTCCTGAAAAAACACTACTTAACAATCACATGGTAAAATGCAGTATTTAGTGGTCATCTACAATCCTTCAAGGCACTTCCTTGGTGCGTAGAGGTCAACTCCTTTCATGGAATTAACTTCAAGGCAATTTAGCAGCACCACGTGAGGAATAACAGCAACCTACTTTGGGGGGGGGTGCAAATAAAGGATTAGCTGCAATTTAAAAAAAATGTAATCCTTTTAAAAAGAAAATGGTATGAGTTAGTGGCTAAGTACCAATTTTAATATTAGAAAAACATGGGTTTCTAATCTCAATGCCACACTTTGTAACTGTGTAGCTTTGTCCAAAGTAGTGAGGATTAAATGGAATCAGGTGCCTGACATCAAAAGTGTTCTTTCAGTGCTCCCTGTTACCAACATCTTTACTTTAAACTTCACAATGCAGATCTCTTTTACACCTCTACCTCATGCAACGTCTAATACAAAAAGTGCTCAGTACGTGATGGAATGATGTCCATTTAACGTGCAGTGTGCCATTACACAAAGTTTAGGGCCATGCTATTTTTCTTCAGGTTGCAGTTTAACTAGGGGAAGGTGTACTGATTTTATTAGGATTTTGATTGTTAAATGAAAAGTAATGCTTCAACATCTTTTTAATTTAAAAGACTCTACCCACAGAGCCTGGCGTATCAACCGAGCATGGTCCCAAGGTGACCGATGGCGCTTTTACGAAGGGATGACATCAAAGGTTGTCGCCTCCATGGTTATTCTGGAGCATGACCTCTGTCTCCTCATCCCTCCCAGGGAGACTTTACACTTTCGTTACATTTCTTGTGTTCAGTCAGAGGGCTCTGTAGGTCGGGAAACAGGTATGCTGGCATCAGGAATCCCTCGCACATGAAGTCTACCACAGACTTAAGAGCGGTCTTCGGCCTGTGCCTCCAGCCGCTGACCAGTAGGCTGCGTTTAGCCAGCTAGGGGTTCCCGGGCCCGCGGGCACTCTGCAGAGGGCAAAGACAGAGGCGCAGAGACCCTGTCCCGAACACCCGGGGGAAGCCTCGAGACGCTCGACCCGAGACGCGGGCACCCCAGCTCGGCCGCGGGGCCGGGCGCACCCGGACTCACCTCACAATCCCGGAGCGAAGCAGAAAAAGGAGGCAGCCTGCCCCGACGCCCCACAGCGCGCGGCTCCAGCCCCCACACGCCTGCGGACGAGACCCTGCTAAGTGGTCTCCGCAGAGAAGGCAAGTTCGGCCCTAACAGAAGACCACAACTGCTAGTAGTCGGCGCCGAGCCAGGCCTAGGGGCCCAGCCCCAGAGAGCACCCAGGAGACTGGCGACCTGCGTGCGACACACCGAATCTCCCGCCCTGGTCAGGGGGCGGTGCCTCGGGAAGCGAATAGGAAGCGGAGTCGGCCAAGAGCGACGGCTCCAGCGGCCATTTGCGGCTGGCCAGTTGGCCCCGCCCAGCAGGAAACCAGCCGAGAACGAATTCTTTAGGCCCGAGCTCCGGGTCCCTCCTTTCCTTTTTCCGTTTCCGGGGAATGAGTGGAAGAAGTGTAGTTTTGGACCGCGAGAAGTTCGTGGAGGGAAGGGAACTGACAGGTTGCTCTGTCCTGGGGCAATCTTAAAAGTGTTCGTTGGTTGATCTAGGTACCTTTTCTTGATGAAAAAGATGAGAATGATTCACTTTTTTTTTTTAAACTTTTCTTCATTTGGCATGAAAGGTAGGATCTTGTACATCTCAAGGATTTGGGGGAGGGAGGAGAGGAGCTGGTCCTTCCTGTGCACAGAAATAGGGCCGGAACACAGAAATATGGAGATGAGAGCAGACTACTAATGGGATGAAGAGGGAGGGAAATAGAATCAATAGACGTAGAGAAAATGAGGAACAAAAAGGACTGTGATAGGTACAGTATTACTACCCGAATACTATTTCATTTGGATTCATTTATTCCTGCGAACTAGACGATAAGGATACAATATTGAGCGAGACAACCACGCTCTCTGCCCTCACAGTATATACCTAGCACGGGAAGATGTTGAAAGGACAATATTGAGAAAAATACGATGTAAGAAGTGTAAGCATTTATTGGAGCTCTTGGCAGGAGTATCTAATTAAAAAGCCATAGGGAGTCAGGAACAATTTCTTTGGAGGAAAAGATGTTTAAACTTCAACATAAGGGTTGGATAGATTTAGGCCAGGCAAAAAGAAAGGGTAAAATTTTCCAGGTTGAAAGTCTGAATCTGTAACAGGTGTGTAAAGTTCAAGAATTGGGTCTGAATTTAGGGCACCTGTCAGATTTGTAGTAAAATATCATTGGATAAAGGAGGTAGGAGTGGAAAAGAAGAGATGAAATTACACAATTTGGAAGCTATTTAGGGAATACATTTAGACAGATTTGTCATAGTAGCCTTGATTTGTTTAGGGAATACATTTGAGAAATGATAGTAGCCTTAAGAAAACGAAAGGGAGGCCAGGCGCTGTGACTCACACCTATAATCCCAGCACTCTGGAAGATTGAGGCGGGTGGATTACCTGAGCTGACAGGTTTGAGACCAGCCTGAGCCAGAGTGAGACCTCCATCTCTAAAAATAGCCAGGTGTTGTGGTGGGTTGTTGTGTGTAGTCCCAGTTATTTGGGAGGCTGAGACAAGAGAATCACTTCAGTACAAGAGTTTGAGGTTGCTGTGAGCTGTGATGCCTCAGCACTCTGAGGGTGACATAGTAAGACTCTTGTCTCAAAAAAAGAAAAAGGGACCCCAAGTGCCGTGGCTGTAATTAGCACTCTGGGTGGCTGAGGCTGGAGGATCACTTGAGGTCATGAATTGGAGACCAACCTGATCAAGAGCAGAACCCCATCTCTACAAAAACCAGGAAACTTCACCAGCTGGGGTGGCATATGCTTGCAGTCTCAGCTCTGAGGCTGAGGCAGGAGGATCACTTGAGCCCAGGAATTTGACATTGCAGTGAGCTGTGTTGAAGTCACTACAGTCTAGGCTGGGCAACAAAGGACTGTCTCAAAAAAAGGAAAAGGCAATTTCCAGTGCATCGTAACTTTAAAGAAAAAATTGGGGGGATAAGTAGAGACAAAATGGTGTGCTTGAAGTGCTTAAGTTTGAGGAGCTTGCTGGGCATCTCTTCCTATAGTCCCAGCTACTCAGGAGGCTAGGGTGGGGACGTTGCTTGAGCTGAGAAGTTCCAAGCTGCAGTATGCTATGATCTTGTTGGTAAACAGCCACTGAACCCCCAGCCTGGCCAGCATAGCAAGGCACTATCTCTCTTTTTTTTTTTTTTTTTAAAGAGACAGTCTCACTTTATCCCCCTCAGTAGAGTGCTGTTGCATCACAGCTCACAGCAACCTCCAACTCCTGGGCTTAGGCAATTCTTTTGCCTCAGCCTCCCATGTAGCTGGGACTACAGGTGCCCACCACAATGCCCAGCCTTTTTTGTTGTTGTTGTTGCAGTTTGGGGCTGGGTTCAAACTGCCACCCTCGGTGTATGGGGCTGGTGCCCTACCCACTGAGCCACAGGCGCTGCCAAGATGCTGTCTCTTAAAAAAAAAACAAAAAACTTGTAATCGCAGCTACTTGGTAGGTTGAGGTGGAAGGACTGGCCTATAATCTGTTGCCTGAGTCTAACTTTGTTGAAGAATTGGAAGATCTAAGAATACTGAATAGATATGTTCACCTTTGTCAGAATTTTTTAGTGTATATAAAGTCATAACAGTTGTGAGTAAAGTATATATTTCTTAGAATTCTGTAAGAAATTCCCTACTATTAGAATAAAATAAAAATCTTACTGAATCTAATAGTTTTCAGTTAAAAATGATTCTGAGCTAAGTTTGTACTGGTCAGCATGAGTGGGGCTGACCATTTTATTAATGAAAACATAATTAATGAGGCCAGGCACGGTGGCTCATGCCTGTAATCCCAGCACTTGAGAGACTGAGGCGGGTGGATTGCCTGAGCTAACAGGTTGGAGACCAGCCTGAGCCAGAGTATAGCCGGGCATGGCGGGTGCCTGTAGTCCCAGCTACTTGGGAGGCTGAGGCAAGAGAATCACTTGAGCCCAAGGGTTTGAGGTTGCTGTGAGCTATGATGCCACAGCACTCTTCCAAGGGTGACAAAGTGAGACTCTGTTTAAAAAAAAATTTTTCATTCTTGACGTGTGTCAAATTGTTCCCTAAGGTAAAGTTCCAAAAGATGGGTCCTTCAAGTGAGTTTTAGAAGCCAGTCCCACTGGCTCAGCGCCTGTGGCTCAAGTGGCTAAGGCGCCAGCCACATACACCTAAGGTGGTGGGTTCAAATCCAGCCCGGGCCTGCCAAACAACAATGGCAAAATAGCAGGGTGTTGTGGCAGGGCCTGTGGTCCCAGCTACTTGGGAGGCTGAGGCAGGAGACTCGCTTGAGCCCAGGAGTTGTAGGTTGCTGTGAGCTGTGATGTCACCACACTACCCAGGGGGACAGCTCTGTCTCAAAAACAAAACAAAACAAAAAAGCCAGTCCCACAAGGCTAAGGCTATTATCGTAGATTATCCTATTCACATTATAACCCAGGGCCTAAACACAGGACACTATTTCTGTCCTCTCCCAAGTACTTAAAAAGAACATTAAATCATAAATGTTTAAGTCAGTCCAGCGAAGTTCAGATTTTCTTCATAATACCTGGCAACTATTTTATGTGGATGGGAGAAGAGATGGGGAAAAGAACTATCAGGTATTTTAAAGTTTTACATTTTGGGAGTCTCTTCTGCTTTATTATGGTGTAAAAATGGTTTTCTCAACTGAGTTGCCTATATGGAACCAAATAAGGACAATTTTTCATTTCTCCCAAGATGGTACACAACTAGAATTACTGTATATGCATAGAAGAGTAAGTTTGTAACTGAGGTTGCCTAGGATATTAGGACTGTATTCTTTCATGGATTTAGTTTGTCTCTTAGTAATCTAGCTCTGTTGAGATCTACCCCTCCCTTTCTTCACACCCCCAATAGGGGGTTTGGCCTTATAGGGATAGGGAAGGTGTCTGGCAAATATACTTGGTTGAGAACAATCGACACTGTTATAAAGTATTATGTTATAATAATGTTTTAAGTTCACAAGTGCATGAACCTAAATGGGTTCGATCCTAGCTCTGTGAATTTGTATTATATATCGAATGTACTTTATTTTTCTTATAAAAGGAGCACTTATGTAATACAACTGTATTGAGTATTAAGTGAATGAATTACTGCATTTTCTTTAAAGTATTTGGGATGGCCCGGTGCCTGTAGCTCAGTGGTTAGGGTGCTGGCCACATGCATCAAGGCTGGTGGGTTCGAACCCGGCCCAGGCCTGCTAAACAATGACAACAACAACAAAAAAATAGCCGGGCATTGTGGCAGGTGCCTATAGTCCCAGCTACCTAGGAGGCTGAGGCAAGAGAATCACTTAAGCCCAAGAATTTGAGGTTGCTGTGAGCTGTGATGCCTCAACACTCTACCAACAGTGACATAGTGAAACTGTCTTAAAAAACAACTAAAAATAAAATAAAGTATTTGGGATGGTGCTGGGCATATCCTAATCATTCAATAAATGTTTGTCGTTATGCTTTTCATATGGGAGAATTTGGACCATAACAAATTGTGACCTACCTAGATGACAGAAGTTTGTATGGGGAGGATAGTGCCTCCACTATATTATTAATATCTCAGTATCACAGTTGTATTACAATACCTTAAAGGAAAATGGCTTTTCCCATTGTACCTTTTCTGTATTTCTAAGGTTTTCAAAATAAGCAAGTATTACATATGTAATAAAAGGAAAAATTGGAACTGTCAATTGGTGAATCTCACCCTTCCTAACAAATGCAGATCCAGAGTTAAGAACTGCTAGTATTTGGATTAAGGCATAATAAACAAGATATCAAAAAGACAATGGGCTTTATATTGCTTGAATCTAAAATAAAATGGAGAATAAAGCTTTGGTCCATAACAAGCATAACAGTCATAAGGAAAAAAGGCATAAAAGATTTTTCTAGAAAATGCATGTAAAGAAAGGGAAAGGAAAAGAGGGCCTAGGCTCAACCCTTGATTAAACCCATGTTCCAAGAGAAGACTAAATTATCTTTAGAAAACAGTGTGGGAAAGATCAAAAAGTTTAACTGCTGGTGAGGGTGTGAGGAAACAGGCACTTTCACACATTGCTAAATGGAATTTAACAATGTTGGCTCCTCTTTATAAAAAAACCCAAGAAAGAAAACTTCCTAACATTTCAGCATTAGAAACACTTATGTTTTACCTGAGAAACTGATTTAATTTTAAGGACATCTGAAAATCATCTCTCTCTTCACATTTGTCTGCTTTAAATTTGCTGAATTTGTTTGTATCCTTCCAATTAACTACAGAAATACAAATCTCATGCCTATCTTTATGTTTTTTCTTATTTTATGGTGTTACATGTAATTTTACATATTGCCTTAGTAGGGTGTGATACAAATTAAAAGTTCAGATATACACATATAAAATGGAGTGCTTTGAAAAAAGATACAATGAAAGAACCCTTTAAATTTAGGTAGGATAAAAATCAACTCAGGGAAATTCCATTAAAAGCCAAATAAAGCTGTATTTTTATACTGTACAAAAGAAAATTTACATTTTTAATGTAACTAGAGATATCTAGGGAGAAATTACACATCTCTCAAGAAACACAATATTTAATATCTTAGATATGTTTCTGCATTGCAGACTGATATTGATTGAATTTTATACATCTTTATTTACATTAACTTAAAATATTTTTTTCATCTCTGGCAGATATTTACAAAGTCAACAGTAACTACTACATTTCACATTTCAACAATCAACAGCATTAATCAGTTCAGTAAGACAAGATAACGGCTTACATGCACCAATAAATATGATCTTAAATGTGTTTTTTTTTCCTTCACTTCTGAAAAAAATGAAGGTTTTTACTAGTCCTAGGTTAAAAGGACATCACTCAATAGAGGTCATAATTTCTGTGTGCCTATCTTATTTATATTTTCACCAGCACTATTCTCTGAATACTTGGGAAGTTTATAACAAGCTATAAGTTGAAGCTGGTAAAAACCCTGATCTGTACATTCCATATCCTTTCATAAGGCAAACATAAAAATGGGACATTTCCTGTTTGCCTGTCTGTTGTAAAAGAGATCAGATTACATAATGACAAAGTAGTAAAAATCCTTCAGAAATTGTAGCTCAAGAGAGTCACATTATCATGAGAAGTGAGAAAATAATCTTTGCACCCTAAAAACTGTTTCACTTTAACCAGTTAAACTGAATGTAAAGCCAGCATGATTTTTAGAATAAGAAAGATTTAAAGTAAAGTAGATGAACTTAATACAAATATTTTAAAACATCACATGGAGCAGGAAGCCATCTCAATTTAGTTTGGATGATAACACTTAAAAAACAAAAACAAAACACCCCAAACCAGTATCAGTGGTTGTTAGAAAGCTAATCTTTCCTAGCTGGGTGTTCTGGAGGGCGTCTGTAGTCCCAGGGGCTTGCAAGGCTGAGACAACAGAATCGTTTGAGCCCAAGAGTTTGAGGTTGCTATGAGCCATGACGCCACAGTACTCTACCAAGGGCGACAGAGTGAGACTGTCTCAAAAAAAAAAGAAAAGAAAAAGCTAATCTTCTCTTTTCAAGATAACTGATCAATAGATTCATTACTTTTTAACTACCACCTGATAATAAAAAAATACATAGAACCTATTGGAACATTGTTTAATATATAATTATTTCATGATTTCAAAAAAAATCATTTTTAAATATTTTAGTTCTTACTGGTCCAAACATTTAAAAATGAACATTTTAGCTTTTCTTAACCTAATCATGCTTTTCTGCAAAGAAAAAAAACACTCAGAGTAATCATGTACATAAATTATGTAAACAAAACTGTACCAATACATACTTATTAGAAATAATTGCCATTGACCATTGTAAAATGTGCATTTCCATAATTTCTCTCCTCAATTTTACTTAACATTAAGTAAAATGTTAATCCCACAGCATTATACAACATACCGATTTGAGGAATTTCCCTCTTTTATGCAATACTGATGAGCAGAATTCTTATTTAAGGAGACATGAAAATGTGCCATAAGAAATAATATTTGGATATAACCTTAAACAGGTACTGCTACTGGAAGTATAAAATATTGACATCTTACTGACATAAGAAATCCTCAAATGGAATTTTTTAGCTACCGTAAACCTATTTTTTAGGTCCAAGAATCTTTTAATATTTATTTGGGTTAAATAGGCTTCATTCCTTAACAGTTCTGTACTTTAATGTGGCTCAAAGGAGTAGGGCACCGGCACCATATATGGGAGATGGCAGGTTCAAACCTGGCCCCGGCCAAAAAAAAAAAAAAAAAAAAAAAATTTGGTAGATATTTTCTTTGGTAAACTGTGTGATCAATGAAGATGTAAAGAATTTCCTCTGATACCACCAACACTGAGCTGTTTACAGTCAATACAGCAAACCAGATTAGTATCAATTTGTAGTTGGGAATGGATTGTCCAATTAAGTTCATATCTCATTAGACCTACCTCCAGATGCAATTTTGAAAAACTCATTTACACTTTAAGCTACACTTTTGTAAAACTGATACTAAACATAATAGCAGACATGTGACTATGCTTCAATTTGTAAACATAATTAACATACTTTCTCAAAATCCAGAAGCAAAACATAGACCCTACATTTCCATACTGTGCTGCCAGTTATTTCACATCATTCCCAGCTTTCTGCTAACTTCTATCCTGAATTGTTTGCTCTTATGTATATTTCTCATGAGACTAATAGCCTAGATTACAAAAATACTGGAGAGACTGAAGTTTCCAAAATTTTGTGGTTGTATGGTTAGGTTTAGAAGGAATGTACCTACATGGGCAGGAAGGTTGGGTGATGATGACTCCTCTATGAATAGTATTTCCTATGTGTGCTTATTGCCAATATGATATACCCGTTAGGTACACACAAAGCAAATACTAAAATTTATTTCTTACATTATCAATATGACCACCTATATATGGAAAATAGTGACAATCTGTTGATATTATGATTTTATTAGCACTGTTAACAACTTTACGCTGCATTCATCTTGTAATCTAGCAATATTCTAATTTATAAGAATTTAAGTTATCAATATCTAGTGATATTCAAACAACTTGTTTCTAAAAAGCACTTTTAAAAAATTAAAGTAGTACAAATAAGTGTCTCAACCAACTTAGTGGTGAAACAATAACAATAATCACTCAACTTGAAAGATAAAAAAAATCTCATGTTCAAACCATTTAACATAGCCATACTATAGAAAAATTGCCCTAAAATACTTAGATTCTCTTATAACTGGCATGACTTATTAAAGTTTTTAAAACTGGAAAACAAGTATGTAACTGAAATACTGATTTTTAAAAGAACGAACACATAAAACTTACTCTGTAATCCCAGATCAGAAATGGAGAAATCCTTGCCAGCCAGTGTTCATATAAATAGAATACTACTCCTAAAGACAGATACTATTTTTATTTACAAATGAACATGCAGAGAATTGAATGACACAACTGACTGTCAACAACTAAAGTACTAAAAAATGGACCCATACAAACCTCACAAAGTGAGGTTGGAGAAACACCCCACTTCATTAAAATATTCACAAAAGTAGTGCAAAATAATCTGAAAGAGGTTATTCTCAGTATTCCAGTGTCTAATAAATAATTATAATTAAAGCTACTAAATGGAATTTGAGAATATAGTTTGGAAATAAGCTTATATAGCTGAGACTACCTCATTTAGGACATTGTTATACGTTAAATGACATGGTTACCGTTCTGCAATGTAATCATAATCACTATAAATCTTTATCAGTCACATACAGAAATATTGCTTGTATCTGTTCTCAGCATAAGAGTCAATCATTTTGTCTACATTAGAAATTAATAGGATCAAATTTATTTAATGTCTATTTTCCAATATCCCATTATGCAATATAATTTATTTGCCACCATGGTGACTGAAAACTGGCTGATTCAAAAATTACTTTAAAATATCTAGAAACACTGATCAAAGCCATTTATTTCACTGGGTTTATTTTGCATTAAATAAATCCCCAGAAATATAATTAACTATAAAATGGCAGCATACAACTGTTGTGTGGCAGAAAAATAGTAAGGCATAAGTTAGAATAATGTATCTAATGTATGTACCCATCTACCCATATAGATAGATTTCCAACACTTCCCCATCTATCTTTTTTATTCTTTTTTCTGAATTTAATACTTTTTGTAATATACTAGGTTCACCATCTACTACTCCACAATCTACAGAAATGGAGAGGATTATGTACCACATTTATCAGAGTAGCATAAAAGCAGGCAGTGGGGTTGTTGATATACATTTGACAGGAAACTGGGTTTGATTCTGACTCTGCTTTAGTTATGTGGTCTTGATCACATCACAGCTTTTTGAGCCTCAGTTTCCTGAAGATGAGTGTGGATGCAGAGGGGATGTGGGAGACTAGCTAGATATCTTCCAACACGGAAATTCTGGTTCCATAGTAAATAGGCACAGAAGAGTGAATTGGAATGGGGTGGTGGTAAAGATCAGGATTTAAAATTATAGCCATTTTCCCCTCAGCGTCTTAAGATGTTTAATGTTTAAAAATCTTACTTGCAACTTAATATTTTACTTTACATTTTAGTTTGTTCTCTAGTAATTAATGTCATAGAGAAGAGTTCCTCAAACCTTCAGATATTTCTTTGTATTCCTTAATCCAACCTGGCATAGATGGCATCAACCAAATTGTTTTATTATAGAAAACAAGTATTTTCTCTCTAATATCTTCTCTGTAGATAGATGGACTTTTTATGGTAATAAGAATAAAATAAAAGGGGCGGCGCCTGTGGCTCAAAGGAGTAGGGCGCCGGCTCCATATGCCGGAGGTGGCTGGTTCAAACCCAGGCCCGGCCAAAAACTGCAAAAAAAATAAATAAATAAATAAAATAAAATAAAAGGTTGTTAAAGTCTGAAGTATGAATATTGCTAGCATATGTTTGTAACAGCTATTATATATCAGAAATAAAATTTTAACTAAACTCTAATAAGTGATGCAAATGCCTATCAAAAATCTCTTAGAAAATTTGATTTCCAGTTTGTTAAACTAATTCATTTCATTTTAACTTTCTCTTGCATAAGAAATCTGCTCTTAAGATCCTGAATGCAAAATGAAATGTTTCTTCACTGGGGCCAAATCATATCACTTAAAAGAATGGGAAAAAAAATGTTACAGAGTCATGAAACATTAATGGGTATGTATACATACAATATATGTACATATATACACACAGATAAATGAAATCCTCTAAGATGAAAATCATTTAAAACCAACTTTTCAGGTATGATGTAAGATTTCTAACCAGAGGAAAATTTTATATTTATTATATCTTTTGCTGTAATTTGGCATTATTTGGTATTTCTTTTGTGCTTTAACTAAAATCATGCTAGATTTAGATGCCAGTAAATGCGTAATTTGTTGAATTAAAAACAGTTCTTGGCTCGGTGCCTATAGCTCAACCGGCTAAGGCACCAGCCACGTACACCTAAGGTGGCGGGTTCAAATCCCCAGCCCAGACCCGCCAAACAACAATGATGGCTGCAACCAAAAAATAGCTGGGCGTTGTGGCGGGCGCCTGTGGTCCCAG
>CAUYTI010144564.1:0-15002 GCA_963575145.1 Galago senegalensis
TGTGGTCCCAGCTACTTGGGAGGCAGAGGCAAGAGACTCGCTTGAGCCCAGGAGTTGGAGGTTGCTGTGAGCTGTAATGCCACGGCACTCTACCCAGGGGGACAGCTTGAGGCTCTGTCTCAAAAAAAAAAAAAAAATTACATTCAGGCTATGTCTATAAGGTATATACGAAACACAAATAAATTTTATAGTTAGATTTTAGTGCCATCTCCAAATATCCCATTATGTATACAGAAATATTCCAAAAAATTCAAAATTGGAAACACTTCTGGTCCAAAGCATTTTGGATAAGGGATGCTTATTTGTAAGAATATATGTGTAAACACGGGCTATTTTCCTCCTTAAATAGTTCTTCAAATATGTCCTTTGTGTGTGTGCGCTTTGTTTTTTTTTTTTTTGAGACAGAGTATCACTTTGTCACCCTTGATAGAGTGCTGTGGTGATCATAGCTCACAGCAACATCCAACTCTTGGGCTTAAGCAATTCTCTTGCCTCAGCCTCCCGAGTAGCTGGGACTACAAGCACCCGCCACAATGCCTGGCTATTTTTTGTTGCAGTTGTCATTGTTGTTTAGTTGGCCCGGGCCAGGTTCCAACCCACCAGCCTTGGTGTATGTGGCTGGTGCTGTAACCACTGTGCCATGGGCACCACACCAAAAGTTTTATAATTTTCTCCATTAAAATCCTACACATTTATGGGTGGCACCTATGGCTCAGTGAGTGGAGCACCAGCTCCATATACCGAGGGTGGCGGGTTCAAACCCGACCCCGGCCAAAACTGCAACAACAATAAAAAAGTACTACACATTTGGTATGATATATTCTTTTTCTGGTATGATAAATTATATCCTAAAATTTCCATGTTCCGCATGTTTCCTGCTGGTCTACAGGAACTCTGTCGTACTTTGTATTCTGATCTGATACCCAATTACCTCACATAACTCTTTGTTTAGAATGATAGTTTATCTACAGATTTTCTTGGATTTTCTATGTAGACAATCACATCCTATGCATGTAATGATAATTTTGTTTCTTCCTTTGCAATTCTACATACAGACCCATGCAATGCTGGCTAGCTCATCCAGTACGTTGTTGAATAGGAGTGGCAACAGCAGTCATCTTAGAATTGCCCCCAACTTAAGTTTGATGTTTGCTGTAGTTTATTACGTGAGCATATTTTATCAGGTTAAGGTATTTGCTTATAGTTTGCCCAAAGATTTTTTTTTAAATAGTGGATAAAAGTAGAATTTTATCAAATTCTTTTCCTGCTTCATTTTAAACACTCATATTGTTTTTCTTCTTTGATTTGTGAAGGTTTTGGATTACATCAGTGGATTTTTTGATGTTGAAACACTGTATTACAGGGTGTCCAAAAGTCACACCTAAAGTCATCATACATAGGGAAAATGGGAAATTGTAGCTAAATGTACCTTTATTTACAAAATATTCTCTACTTGTTGGCCACCTCTTGGGTATGTACCTAGCAGTGGGTTTTCTGGGTCAAATGGTAAGTTTGTTTTTGAGGAACTGCTAACTATTTTCTACAGTGGTTGCACCATTTTACATCCCACCAGCAACATATGAGGGCTCTAATTCCGTGGTTCTCAACCTTCCTAATTCCACGGCCCTTTAATACAGTTCCTGAGGGTCAAGATCCACAGGTTGAGAACCGCTGCTCTAATTTCTCCAAATTCTCACCAACACCTGTTGTTATCCGTCTTTCTGCTGTAGCCATCCTAGTGGGTGTGGAGTGGTATCTCCTCATGTTTTTGGTTTGTATTTCTGGCTTATTATTGCCTCTTGCTTCTCATAGCTTCCTTGTGGATTCTATTCCTTCTTCCTAAAGTACATCTTCTGTTGTTCATTTAGCAAAGGTGCATGTGTACTAAGTACTAATCTTTGTTTAGAATGATGTTTATTTAACCCGAACATTTAAATGACAGTGTATGTTGACAGGGTTCCAAATTGCAGTTATTTTCCTTTGTAATGTTTTGAAGATAATATTCCACCATCTTACTTTTTATTGCCAGTAAGAAATTTTTTTAGTGCAATTTATGTATCTTCTTTTTTCTTTTTAGTTGCTTTTAAGTTCTTCTTTGTCTTTGTTGTTCTGTAGTTGATCACTATATAATGAGTCTCGGTATAGACTTATTTTTATATTTTTAGATTGAGTTTTGTGCTTCCTGAATCTGAGAATGGATGGCATTCATCATTTAGTCATTTTCTCTTTGAATACCGCTTATCCTTCATTCTCTTTTGTCTTCATTTTAGAACAGCTGTCAGATGTAAGTTCAATATTCTCCATTTACCTCTGTTTTATATTCTCCAGTCTGGCTAATTTCTATCTATCTTCCAGTTTTAGAATATTCCTTCACTGCATTGGATAAATTAGCAGATTTTCAAAAATTCAGTGACTGAATGTTTTATTTCTGGACATTCTATTCATTTCTTTTTCTAACTTTTTTCAGTTTTTTAAATGTAGTTTATTCTCTTCTTATGTTTCAATTCTCTTTTGTGTTTTCCAAAGTCAGTACCATGTCATTTCAAAATGTTACTGTCCTGTTTATCAGTTCCCATTTCATTCCTAATCCTTGGAGTTTTATTTTATTTTATTTTTTTAAGTAAGCATTCAACTATGTGTTAAAAAGAAAAGGCAAACTTGTTTGGGGCATATTTTATCTGTTATCTAGTTTTTTTGGTTGGGAGGTTTTGGTGATTTTCTTATCATTAAAAAAATTTAATACTAAAGCTACATGCCTATAGCTTTTTGGTTTCCTACTATTTAGTTCCTTTTTTGGGGGGGCCAGTGCTGGGTTTGAACCCACCACCTCCAGTATATGGGGCCAGTGCCCTACTCCTTGAGCCAGAGGAGCCACCTACTATCTAGTTCCTAAGGTAAGCAACCATCTTCTAGAATGGGAAAAGTGTTATTTCCTTGCTGTTATTCAGTAGACACCAGATGAAAACAATTCTTTGAGACCTTAAATAGGTTCTAGCCCCACTATTTGGAGTGGACTCTATAATCACTCCATTCCAGGACACAAAAACCATCGTTCTATGAACTTAAAGTTTTCATTCTCTATTCCCCCAAAGAAAACTGAAGACTAAAAGGAAACATGGATTTTTCTTTTTTAACTAAGGAAAACTTTTATTTAAACTGTGCAATCAGTATTTAGACAGCAGTTTTATAAACATTTTGGCATTTAAACTTTTATTCATTTTTGGCATGACCTGTAGGGTAGTATATAAACTACCATGGGGAGAGGGAAAATACTAAGCAATATTTACTATGAAGCTAGAAAAAGGAAACATAACCACATTATTAAAATATGTTTTAAGAAGACATTAAAAAGGTACATTCAAAATCAAGGCAAACATTTGCTTTCTTTATGCAATGGAGTTCACAGAGCTAATCCCCTGAGTCAAGTACAAAATTAACATAGCTCAGCTCTATAGTCCATTAGCAAGTCTGCAAACACTGCCCTTACAAGAAAATGGTATATGGAGTGAAAGGATCCAGAACACCCATATATAAAATAATTTAACTGGCTCCCTCACTTTCATTTAATTCACATCTCTGAAGAAAATAAAAAAAAAATCATACATACAGACAGAATTTTGCTCAACAGCAAAAACCCAGACATATTTTCTTAATACACGTTCTCTATTCCACTGATAGGCTAAGGCAATGCGTGTGTATTCAGGCTTTGCAATTTTCTATTAACAGGCTCAACTTGCTAATCATCAGAATAACTTTCATCTGCAAACAAAATAGATACCCAGAATGTGGTAAAAGGGAGCAGAATATTTTAAGGAAAAGATTTATAATATTTTTTTTGTCATTGCTTTTAAAAACGGTTCCATACAAAATATTCCATAACATAAATTTTGAGAAATAAAGTTTGTAAGTCAAGACTGTGTCTACCAAGACATAAAGTAAATCTGCAAAACTGTTCAAAATCTTAGGTGGATGATTCCAGAAAAATTAGGAAAAAAGGTTCTTTCTCTAAAAGATGATGGCAATCATGTAAATCTTCCCACAAGCCTTACACGAAGATTTGAATAAACCAGAATTAGGTGCCAGTATTGTTGCCCTAGATAAAATCCATTCATTCTCAATAGTTTGTAGAAATGTGAAAATGTTCCATAATTTTGAAGTAGATCTGTTAGAGAAGAATCCTAAACATGTACTTTTCTCCTCATCCATCTACCCTTCTGCAGATATTTGAGTCTTTGACTCTTTAAAAGCTAAGATTTTTTTTTTAAAAGAATATTTAAATTGGGGTAAGATGATTCAAAATTTAGTACTCTCAAAAGTAGAGTTGATTTCTATTTCCTCTCTGGATTTATTTACCCACCTTACGGATGAGTGTTTAAATTCCAGCTGTATCTTTTACCAACCAATTTTCTCCCTTTTTGGAGGGGATATGCATGTATAGGAGATGCAAACATTTTTCATTATAGCACGGGCAAAATGTAATTGAATGGCTGATCTGTAAAAAGAAAAACCTATAAGATGTTCATAGAAATAACTTTTGGATTCTAATTTGAATTTGAATTTCTTTTAAGTTTTCAAAGTACTATTGTTTCATTCCACACAACAAATTATCTTTACTTCGTGGATAGATAAGGAGCAGAAATAGGTTAATAACTTTCTTACCAAACAATTCTCAAACTGTGAAGACTGAGACTTAGGTGCTCCCGAGTCTAACTTTACACTTGTTCTATTACGTGATCTGCCCTCAACTTTGCTCTTGCCGAAATCAGTGTGAATAACCAATTTGTTAATATTCATATGAAAACTGTTGACTCTTTTGATGTAGCAAGAAAGGATTACTGGTTACATACCTAGTTTTTTCCAATGAATACATTGCTACTTATACAAGGGAATTACAGAAAATTATAGAAGATAAAATCCAATTCTGAAGATCTAGTCTAATAAAGAAAAGCTTAACTAGATAAGAAATCAGACCTACCTTATTTCTCACACAACTCTAGGCACAAACATCAGTCTCCACACACAATTTTAGCTGAAAGAAATGGAAGGTTTTAAAGGAAGAAAGAGAGTGGTTAGGAGGTGATGAGGGATGAGTTACAATTTGGTGCCTCTTAAATTACTCCTATGAATATAAATGCATATACCTAAGACAGACTTCTCGGTTGGTTATTCTGTGGTCAGACTGTGTTGACACAATCTGGTCTTTGTGTGTACCAACAACAAAAGTTATACCCGATCCTACTGTGAAAGGAATAAATATTTCCTTAGTTGAGACAGTGTATCATAGTGGAATCCTATAAACTTTGGAGTTGGACCAATTTGGGTTATGGGTTTGTGTCTTGGCTAAACCACTTAGTAGCTGGGATCTTTGGCAGGAGATCAGGAACCTCAGTTTCGTGATCTCTAAAATGGGGGTAACACTTGCTTTGCAAACTGTAGCAGTGTCCAGAGATGAAGTGTGTGCTTGGCATACTGCAGATGCTCAGTGAATGGTGAAATTGCTTCCTAGAGGACTAGGTCAGGAGCAATAAAATGGCCAGCCTTCTTATCCTCACTTGGGATGTCATATTGGCCTTCATACCGTGAGGAAGATAGTTTTATCTCTTTAGTTAAAGAAATGGCCGAAGCAGGAGGATTGCTTGAGGTTAGGAGTTTGAGACTAGCCCCAGCAAGAGTGAGACTCCATCTCTACTAAACACAGAAAAATTAGCCAGGCACCCTGGCACATGCCTGTAGTCCCAGCTACACAGGAGGCTGAGGCAAGAGGATCGTTTGGGCCCAAGGGTTTGTGGTTGCTGTAAGCCATGATGATGCCACTATACTCTTCCCAGGGTGACAGAGCCCGAAGAGTCTATCTCAAGGAAAAATAAAAAAAGAATGCTGAAAATTAAGGCAAGATTAGAAACTATCCTTCAAAACTTAAAGAGGGATAGACTTTCAATGATCCGGAAGTTAGAACTAGAGCGTTAGGGTCTAAAGCTTTTTAGGAAAAGGACAACTGGAATCAGAGAAGAAGAATGACACAGAAAAAATTTCCTAGGAGATGTATGTGCCCATCAGGTGAAGTGAGGTGCCGCTGAGGAGGACGGAAAATCTGGGGGTTATCACAACTGAAAAACAAACATCCAGTGACTTGGTGAAGCTGAAGAGAGAAACCAGATTTCAAAGCAGGAAAGCTGCATGGGGCAAAGGTAGTTTTAAATGGAAATAAAGAGTAAACTGTTCATCTCCTTTGAGTGCTATATTCTGAGGTCTTCCCTAGCCTTCCCTGCAACATAATCAGTAGAGAGAAAGGGAGAAAGGCTATCGACAATAAGAACAGTTTTCAAAATTTTCAAAAATTTCTGAGGATAGAGAACATTCTCTTTAGTAAGGTATCACAAGAATGGAAAAGCAATATCCAATGTACTCAATACTAATATGAAGCCAGTAGATGAACTAATATAGGCCACATAAGAGAAAACTCAATTTAATTCAAGTTGTGGGGGAGGAGGAGGAGAGAAGGGATTGGTGTGCTCCCACCAAATGGGTACAACATAAGCGTATCTGGCACACTTCCTGGGAGTGGGACACAACTACAACAAGGACCTCATTTAATTAACACAAACATTGTAACCTAATCATTTGTATCCTCATATGAATCTGAAATTTAAAAAAATCTTTCTGAAGAAATTCCATAAAGTTAGAAGCAAATATTTGGGAAGCTGTCTGTTGAACCATAGAACCGAGATGTTGTTCTATGAAGTATACACTCAGAAAGTAAATTTAGAGCTGAATTATTTTTGGAAGTGTTTTAGAGAGAAAGTTGAATGTACACTTTTGGTAAGCTACCAAATCAAAGTTTTCACGGCTTTGAAATTTTAAAGATCCCCAAGGGGCACATAACCTCAGATTTCCAATCTCTTTAATGCTATAGACATTTTGTAGAAATTGGAATTCCATAAAAATAATCTGTGGTAAGCAAAATCACAGCCATCAACAGAAGTCCATGCTTGAATTCCTGGAACCTGTGAATGTATTACCATACAAGGCAAAAGAGACTCTGCAGATGTGATTAAGTTAAGGAATTTGAGATGGGGAGATTATTCTGGATTATCTAGGTGGGCCCAATCACATTCATTGTTAAGACTAGAGAACCTTTATCAGTTGACGTCAGAGAAAGAGAAATGTTAGCTGAAGCAGCATCAGAGGGATACTATGTTGTGGGCTCTGAAGATGGAGTGAGGGGTTCACAGCCTTTAAAAGCTAGAAAAGACAAGGAAATCAATTCCCCTAAAGCCTTCAGAAGGAATACAGCCCTGTAAGCCCAGTGAAGACCTGTGTTAGAATTCTGATCTACAGAACTCTAAGATAATAAATTTCTGTTGGTTTAAGCCACTAAATTCATGGTAATTTGTTACAGTAGCAATAGGAAAACAGTACAGTATCTGTGTGATAAAAACACAGGACTTGTCATGTTAATCTTAAACATCTTCAAAGGCTTTAAAAGGGAAACGGAGAGGATTAAAGCCTGCAAACAAACACATTGCCTTAGCCTGTGATGTCCTGAGAAAAAAAATCAACGTAACACAGATTTCTATAGTTACATTCTTCTACACATCGACAAGATTCACAATTAGACAAATGGTTGTATATGGTAGTCTCCAGAACCCACTGCTTTCTGCTCACAGACCAAAGCAATTTTATCAGAGACTTGTGTTGCCAACTGTCTGGAACAAAGTCAGCACACTTAAGTTTAAGCTGAGAAAGATCATGAACTTTTCAAAATAACTAGAATCTTTTTTTCCCTTACATTCAGTATTCAAAATTTACATTCAATAAAATATAAATGTATATGTGTGAATCACAATAACCAGTTACTGAAGTGGAACCACATTTGGTATTTTTGCACTTAAAAAAATGATACCTTCCATTCTATCTTTTTGTAACACAGTCTGAATTTTTCTAAAAGTGATTTCCTGTGGACTTGAACAATGATCCTGGGTACTCAACCATGAGTGAGTTTCAGGCAAAAGTCCTTAACAAAGCCAAGACCAACGGATGCAATTCACTGTCATTGGTTCCAATACTGGGGTTGCTTTTATTTGAAGCAACAGCAAATTAAAGTACAGAATTTTACATGGTGGATCTAATTTCCTTGGTATGGCAGAGCTGACTTTTTAAAGTCACTTAGTGGATAAAGCTGTGTTTTTACTTTTAGGCTAATCAAAATATAAAACCCCACATTTCATGAAAAAGATTTGTCCTTCACTCATGGTTCCACTAAAATTTGCAAACTGGGCTCTTTTGGTGCAATAAAAAATATTTCAACTTAACACCTTTAAATTGCAGCTCAACAGCTCTAAAGAGCACGTCCACCAGCCCAGTTAAACAGGGACATGATTTGTCTGTCTTTTATGTCCTCAGAGATGAGAGCACCCCTATTATTAAGAGATTGCTTCCAGCCATCTGAGTTAACCAGGTAATGCTTTAAGCGGGAAGAGAAATATACATGCTAATTCCGAGGTCACCATAATACTCTGCAATGGAAAAGCCTGCTGATACTTCTGTTGACATCTCACACTCAAGGTGCTTAGGAAAGCATCACATCATTTGGCAAAAACATCCTGTGGCTGAATCAGCAGTTTTAATGGAAAGTCCCTATGTATGCTATTTGTATACAGGCTGGGTTCTGGAGAGACATGTTTGGTTAACATAAAAACAAGAAATGACAGTTTAATGTACAACTCAATTAGCCTATATGTGGAGGTAACCTTAAATATCTTTGGTTTTTTTTTTCTTTTTAATTTGCTGATAAAAAGTACTTGAATTAAAACACTGATAAATACCAATATAATTGTATTGCTTTTAATTATGTAAACTTAGCCCTTTGATATCTTTTGCTACTAAAAGCTAGATTCCCCTATCAGCCTCTAAATAAATTTATTTCAAATCTGCTCATCTTTACTTACGTACAAGCTAACCTATATATCTTAATGGTCTTTGGTATGAAAATACTGATGAGCAGTATCTTGTAATATTTGGCATAAAAATGACATGCATGTATCAGTACTTACAGAAAACGAGTCTTTGGAAAAGAAAACAGTTACATTTGCATATTAGCCCCTTTGGAGTGAAATGCTAAGAAGTAATACCACTAGGAAGAATGAGTAAAAAACCTTCACATTTTACTTACAATTTCATACTTACGACTTCAAAGAAGCTTGCTTTGGTCAAGTAAAAAGAAGTCTTTGCTGTACACTAAATATCTTATTCAATGAGACCAAAATAGTTTACTTTTGATGAAAAAGATTTTTTTCTCTCCAACAAGTAGTTTCAACAATTTAAAAATACTCTAATACTGTATAGCTGAAAAGTCACTTGCTGAAGAAAAAAAAAAGTTATACTTGAAATTCTTTGGAACTATCTGCTGGTAAAGAAAGTGTTACAATTTAATATAAATGCTCTGGTAACAACAGGTAGTTAACATTACTAGTCTATTTAACTACAACAATCAATATAAACCCTATTGTTTGGGGTTAGTAACTACTTGTATAAGCTTCATATCTATAGATGTTCCTAGTTAATTCAATTTGGGGGGAATTATAATCAAAATTTCACTTTCTACTGAAAATTCTTTGGTAACAGGATTATCTGAAAAAGTCTATATAAGCACAAAACGAAAAGGTAAAAAAATGTACTGGTAAATAATTAGCAAATAGTTACAGCCTAAAGACCTATAATAACTATGGGCCTATTCATCAAAAACCAAACAAAATACTTTCCTCAAAGACTTCAGATCATCTTTTTGAGCCACTTAAAACTATTTGAATTCATACAGTCCTAGATACTTTCTGTAACCATGACAGATGATGTTTTAGCTTTCGATTTTGTTTGTGTTTTAATGAAAGTTTAAAAAATAAAAAGCCCTCATCATATTCCTTAATTTTAGATTTGGATAAAAGTTGGCCCTACATACTTCTACTTACAAACCAAAAAACGCCATACCCTGTCAATTTGCCCATGCTTCCATGAGGCAGCTCAAAAGTAACAAAATGTTCCCTGAGTACAGGAAAAATAATAACACTAGAATAACTTTAAAAGGAGGTAGTATAACATAGGAGCTATAAAGGCAGGAGCAGCATTTTTCCTTGCCACAGATTGTTCACCTAAAGCTCTGCTTTTTTGTTTGTTTTGCCATGAAGCCCATACTTAGATAATTAACCGGGGGACTTTTATTCATTCAGAAGTGGCTGCTGGCACTTAATGGTGGTCCTGCTTCTGAACCCATCCAGTTTGGCACAAAACTATGGATTTAAAAACGTTTAACAGTATAAAAAACTGTTATACCATTCAGTCATTGGGCTAGCACATAACACTGTAACTATAATCCAGTCATATTCTTTTGATTTTAGAACACTATTTGACATGACCCTAGCCCCTTTATAAACACAACGTTTCAAAGGGAAACCCATTAAAATTTCTTTTAAAATAAGACTTGAAAGTCGTTTCCAGAATATTTGAAAAAATATGTTTGAAAGGCTATGGATTCCCTTTCTATACATTTAGTCTTTAGTCTTTATCCTCTCCCATTGCTCAGCACCGAGGAAATGGTTCCGGGAGAAGGCCTAGTCTATGTAGCTGAGTAAACAATTCGCTGATTTCAAACCAGCAAGAGGATTAACTCACTCCTGGAGTTAGCATTCCTCATTCACAGCACTGACACTGAAGGAAGATTAATAAAAGAGTACCAAATTCTCTTAAGAATTCAAGAAAACACGAGTAGGGTAGTAGCTCTGAATATTTAGCCCTAAATAAAACCTGCACTTAAAAATTAAAAAAGCTTTAGTAAGATACGGTACATCAAAATAGCTATTGATAAAATCCAATAAACTCTTAAGGCAACTTTTTGTACTCGTGTCCTAAACAACTTCGTGAATATTTAAAAGGGATAAGGCAAAGAATTTCATAATATATCCTGGAAGGCACTGTTTCCACAATAACCTCAAGTTCATTTTGCTGTCTACTGTTGCATTTATCTCCATTCTTAATATTTCATGAAATTTCTTCATCCCTTTAAGCCAAACTGGATAAAGAAAAAAACCCTTAATCCATTATCTTAAAAATCCATTTTCTGCATGGGGTTTTGCAACAAGTTCAGGAAAAGTTGAAGATGCTTTGCAAATCTGACAGCGTGGCCTTTGGCCAACTGTCAGGCAAGGCAGGGGGGTGTAGAAAAGGCACAGCTAGGCAGGTGGAAGTTTGGGATATAGCAGATAAACTATAGAGCCGCTCAGACTCTAATGCCCGAAACATAAAGGTCTTTGAAGCAATATTATTCCCGAAATGCTACTAAATAGTTCTGTTCTCAAAAGAGATACACTTTTTTTGTTTTGGTCATGCATTAAAAGAAGTAGTCCCACTTCTTCTCGTCTAACAGGTTTAACAGTCTTCACAACCAGAAGTGTTAAATTATCCAAACCATGCAGCTGTCACAGTTTTTTAAAAAATCAGAGCTTCAGATAAACATTCTTACTCATCTACCTATATGACTCCTTTGATCACACACATTACACATACAGCAATGAAAACAAAATGCTACTAATAAGTATCATTGGTTATGTAGCTGAAATAAACTACAACAACAAACGAGGTAACAAAGTTGTCTTCAGAGTCTGCCATCTGGCAAACTGAGGTAGATAGTCAGCAAAGGGGCTTTCAAAAGTCTTCCCTTTGCTCCAGTGATATATTTTATAATCCAGTCAAACATTTTGACTGTCCTTTCACATTGCTGACAATGAAACATTCAAATTACATGAGTTTAAAAATAAAAAACAAAACACATTCAAAAAAAGGTGAAATACCCAGTAAGACATCACGATTTTCACAAAAGGCTTTGGCTCCCTGTTCATTGTCCTTCGAACAGACTTACAGGTGAGAATACCTGAGCATGGCTGCCTAGACTGGAAGACCGTTTTTATCAAAGCATTGCTTGGCAGATGGTGGGGGCAGAACCGAAGAGGAAGTCTGCTCAACAGCTGATGGCATTACAGGGTCTTCACACTTCCTCACTGTGGGATCCCCACCCGAACCACAGCCAGTGAAAGAACTAGATGTCGGGGGTGTGGCACTTATAACTGAGGACAGGTGTATCTCATCGTTGGACTCATGGGAGAACCTTCCAGAATCCCCAGTCTCATGGCTGCCTTCACTATTTGCCGAATGTTCAGTATCAGCTGCAACACCGAATGGTCTGGGGAAGCTGGTTGTCTGACCTGGGGAGCTGGGGGAGTCTTCATCACTGATTAATACAGTAGTGCCTGGCTGGTAAAAGCAGACGGCTTGAGTAAATCTTCTTTGAGGCTAGGCAAAAATAGATAAGATAGCAAAGAGATCAAACTGATCAAGTTCATGGGCAAAAAAGGTCATCTAGGTCAATGCTTCCCCAGAGGGGTGGGTAGGAAAACATCACTATTACCTGCTGTGAGTGAAGTGTCAAAAGCTTTCAGCGATTCTGCTGCACTGTTACCCTCAGCACTTTCCCCACTGTCCCTGCACGCCTCTGATTACTCCTCTAATTGTACTTTCAGAATGGCACTCCACAAAGTCATGCCCCAAATTAATAAAATCATATCCATAAACAACACAGAAATTAAAGTAAATCAATACTTTGCATTTTCCTCTCTTTAAAATTATTATTTCATGTGTCATGGGTTGCCAAAGATTTTTTTCATTTAGGTGGGTTACCTGCTCAACTTTTATCTTCTTTGTGTCTTGGAAAAAAAACCATTTTTTCTTAGGGTTGCTTTTAATTATAGGACCATAGCTATTAATTATCAGGTCAGTTCCTCCCTGGGGAAATAAAAGAAGAGAAATGTAAATTATCTTGGTATCACAGATTTCAGTTTAACACATAGAGTGCACAAACTTTTTTTTTTCTTTTTTGAGACACAGTCTCACTGTGTTACCCTTGGTAGAGTGCTGTGGTGTCACAGCTCATAGCAACCTCAAACTTTTGGTCTTAAGCAATTCTCTTGCCTCAACCTCCCAAGTAGCTGGGACTATAGGCACCTAACCACAACACTCAGCTATTTTTTTGTTGTAGTTATCATTGTTGTTTGGCAGGCTTGGGCTGGGTTCAAACCTTCCAGCTCTGGTGTATGTGGCTGGTGCCCTAGCAGCTAAATTACAGGAGCCAAACCAGTACACAAAATTTTTAAATGTTAAAAGAAAAAAATGGGCCAAGTGCAGTGGCTCACACCTGTAATCCTAGCACTCTGGGAGGGCCAAGGTGGGAGGACTACTTGAGGCTAGGAGTTCAAGACCAGCATAAGCAAAAGTGAGATTCCCATCTCCACAAAAAATAGAAAAACTGGCCAAATGAGGTGGTGTGTACCTAAAGCCCCAGCAGAAAGATCACTGAGTCCAAGAGTTTGAGGTTGCAGTCGGCAGCGAGGATGCCACCACACTCTATCCTGGGCAACACGAGACCCTGTCTCAGAGGGAAAAAAAAAAGAACAAAAGAAAGAAGAAAGGCTGAGACCATGGCTCACTGAGGGCCACAAAATAATACTCTGTTTCAAAAAAACAAAAAAATAAAAAAGAGAGAAGAAAAGAAAAAAGTAATCATAGGCATCTCTATTTCTTTTACACAGAAAGGAGACAACACATTCAGGGTATTTTTTAGTGAACAAAATGACACAGTATGCACACACACACACCAGGAGGGTGGGGGGCATGCGTGCACACACATATACTCTCTCTGAAAAATTTGGTGAAGCATGGCTCAAGTGGCTAAGGCACTAGCCACATACACCTGAGCTGGTGGGTTCGAATCCAGCCTGGGTCCGCCAAACAACAATGATGGCTGCAACCAAAAAATAGCCAGGCGCCTGTGGTCCCACCTACTTGGGAGGCAGAGGCAGGAGACTCGCTTGAGCCCAGGAGTTGGAGGTTGCTGTGAGCTGTGTTGCCACAGCACTCTACCCAGGGGGACAGCCTGAGAGCTTTGTCTCAAAAAACAAACAAAAAAAAATTTGGTGAAGCAAAATGTAATGATTCCAAAACTCATTTTCACATGGTACAATAGGCCAGGGATGATGGCTCACACCTGTATTCCTAGTACTCTAGGAGGCCAAGGTGGGAGGATCACTCGAAGTCAGGAGTTTGTGACTAGAGTGAGCAAAGGAAGACCTTGTTTCTCAGAAAAATCAGCAGGGCATGGTGGTCATGGGAGGCAATCCCAGCTACTTGGGAGGCTGAGGCAGGAGGACTGCTTGAGTCCAGGAGTTTGAGGTTACTGCAAGTGAGGCTGAGGTAATGGTACTCTAGCCTGGGCAACAGAGGGAGACTCAACCTCAAAACCATACAACACAGCTTGGCGCCTGTAGCACAGTGGGTATGGTGCCAGCCACATACACTGAGGGTGGAAGGTTCAAATCCTGCTTGGGCCAGCTAAACAACTGCAACAAAAAATAGCTGGGTGTTTTGGCGGGTGCCTGTGGTCCTAGCTACTTGGGAGGCTGAAGCAAGAGAATTACGCTTAAGCCCAAGAGTTGGAGGTTGCTGTGAGCTGTGATGCTATAGTACTCTACTGAGGGGGCAACATGTTGAGACTCTGTCTCAAAAAAAATAAAATAAAATAAAATACTCAGGCAGTGCCTGTGGCTCAAAGGAGTAGGGCACTGGCCCCATATGCCCTGGCCAAAAACTGCAAAAACAAACAAACAAAAACACACAATAGAATAAATAAAATAAAAAACAAATGGGACAGTAAACAAAATATATATAGAGATATATAAAATTACGACAAGATATTGACAATTAACTTACTTATATATTCATTGCATTATTCTCTTTTTTTTTTTTTTTTTGAGACAGAGCCTCAAGCTGTCCCCCCCTGGGTAGAGTGCCGTGGCATTACAGCTCACAGCAACCTCCAACTCCTGGGCTCAAGCAAGTCTCCTGCCTCTGCCTCCCAAGTAGCTGGGACCACAGGCGCCTGCCACAATGCCTGGCTATTTTTT